>JAQZBX010008912.1:0-24588 GCA_029593785.1 Cabassous unicinctus | reverse complement strand
TGTATGATGCTATACATGTTTGTTTTGTAAGTTCACAATGTTTACTGAACACTTATTGTTTATGTATGTTCCTCTATGAATGATATCCTTCAATAAATTGTTTAAAAAAATAAAAAACTAAAGAGCGAAGTTAGGAGGATATTCAACACTTCAAGAGATGGGTCATGAGAACTGGACCAAGATGGGATGGGGAAGTCTACAACCTGTTAGCAATGCATTCATCATGTGTGAAGGGGGAGAACAAAAAGTTAAAGGTGAGGAAACACACACAATAGAGAAGCATATAATGAAACACAAAAGCTTTGGTCCTAGATGAGTAGAAGAATGGTAGTATTTGTCATACATATGGAAGACGGGGAAAAAAAAGATTGAATTATGCCTAGTCGATCCTCTTGACTCAGAAAATGACAACTCAATGCCCAGGTCACTGCTGCTACTAATACTAATCTATTAGTATTAGTCTCTAATACTAATAGATGCCCCCCCCAGACTCAGTGCCTGAGTTACTCACTACATCCCAGGACCTTCTCTCACCATACTTAGCACATAACTCCTCCTAAACAGCATTTCTGGGTCTTGATATCTGCACCTGTCTTCCCCAGACTCCTGTTCACGAATTAGGAGGGTAATTGAGTAAAGGGTAAGTGAGTGCCTACTGGCTGGTACTTTGAACTCTGACCAAAACTATCTACCTATACCCTCTATTACCCTCTTTTCTCTCTTGGCTGTGTTTCACCTGAAATTCCACTACTTGTAGGTCCTTTCCCATGCATTATTGTGGCTAAGTCTCAGTGCCCATCTGTGATTTCCAGTCTTATAAGACCACTATTGCTGGTCTTTCTAGTCTACACTGACTTGCCAGAACTCACCATTAATTTGCCCTGATACAGCTGGCAATCTTGGAATGTAAACTGGATGTATTCTCATGGCAGATGCACTTGTTTTTACTATTTTGAGAATTTATTAGTTATCACAAATACAGGGAAGAAGTTTATTTTAAAAGGGGCTTTGCCTTTTAGAACTCCCCTTGTCACTGATGTCACCACTAATCTTTAGGTTTTTAAATATCAGTACCACTGGATAAAAGTATGCAGAAATATGTCCCTTGATTTATCTCATGTTATCCTGTTAACTTTCCCAATAAGTTATTTAGTTGCAATTTTTAATTGCAAAAGTAGGGACAACAGGCCACCAATTCTATTCAAAGACACTGAAAGAGCTTCAGAATTCACCAATAGACTTAATATGTCCTGAGCAGCAGGGCACAGTTCAGCAGAAGATGCACCTGATAATGCTAGGATATAACCACTCAGAAGGCAGCCTTCCCACCCCTCATACATCAATCTAATATTAATAGCAAAGGTGGAGGTTCTATTGATGACTCACTCATTGTGGTGATTCATGAAGGCTGAACACGGGCAGACCTGACTAAGGGAGTCATTTGCTGGATTCTAATCAATTACTGAGCTCATCAAATGTGATTACCGAGCAACATCAAAATCCAAATGAAAGAAGACATTACACTCTTGGGGGAAAATAACTTCATGTTTTGCCTTGGAACAGATGTAGGCCACTCCATTATCTACATGTGCAACAGCTACTTTATGGGTTATCTCCACAAATGTTTGCATCTTGGGCAGCCTTTCCCCTGATGTCCAGAGTTTTTGTGAGCCATTTTCCCCTTTGAGAATAAGCCTAAAGAATCATACATTTTAAAAAGAACTGAAAACATGGAGGAAATTATCCATTCCAGACTCAAAGAGAAATAATTTCTGGACTATCCTACTAGACTTCTATACCCCCATACTTTTGAGCACCATGAATAATAAGCAATACTGTAGGCTCCCTTTGTGATCTAGTGAAAGAAGAGTGCAGGATAATATAAATATCCATGAACCAAGAGGCCTCATTGTTCCCAATGACCTAAATACTTATGTCTCTTAAACAGCACTTAACACAGTTTATTATAATTCTTTGTTCATATGCTTCTCACCTGAAAGGCTGTGTACCTCTTGACAGAGAGCGATCTTTCTATTTCCAGTGTTTGCCAAAGTATATGGCAATTGTAAATATTAAATGGTAAATATTTCATGTTAAATTGAAAGATTACGTGATTATAAAAAAGGTGAGAAATGCTTTTAGCTAAAATATAAGTTCACAGAAACGTCTAGACTTATAAAATGAATACATCAGATACAGTCAGAACCAGATTACAGAACTTGAAATATCTAAGCAGAGGTAGGATTCATAACAAACAAACCAAAACCTTCATGCTAATGAGGGTTTTTGCTATCTGGTTTGTCTTAAAACTCTGATTCCTGGTTATCCTGAGCAAAGAATTCCCACAGCCCAGATAACATGAAAACTGGACAAGTATCTGCAGAGGTTTGTACATGTCTCTTTATTTATGCCTCTACCTCTGAATTCCACTTAATTATCATATCACCTACCATAGTGAAATAAGGGGGGGGGAGTGTATGTGGGTGGGTGTGCGTGTTCAAAGCACTTCTAACAACAATTCAGCTTCTAAAGTTATCTCTGACAACAATTCCCTTCTTCAAGGGAAGTCTAGTAGTATTAGACTATTTCTAGATATTTATGATTATATTGTACATGGTCTGGTATGCTTTCTCAAAGATACAAATTCTCAGAGCCAGGCTTGATACCTGGAAACTGAAGCTGTATTAAAAGCAACCAGATACAAATTTTACAGGGAAGCAGGTTTAATGTGTAATCCCCTCTAGCTTGCAAATTACCATTTTACCACTTCAGCAAATCTCTTCGAATGATTGGCCCTCCATGGACAAGATCCATTCACAAGGCAAGAGGATGGTTCTCCTTAATCATGTTGATTTAAAGTACAATCCGATAAGGTTTTCTGGGCAAGGAGAAGCTTATTTCCTACCTACTGATGCCCATGCTAACCCGTTAAAGAGCATTTATAACATCACTCTTTAGGTTGAAATTCTCATCTTGGAAGAGATGAGTATATTTCCATTAACCTCAAAAGCAAGGCTCAGTAGAATCACCATCTTCAAAGCATTCTCTTGTGCCATTAAGATCTGCCTAGTACATTACAAAGTACTTAAAGAAAGATTACCTTAATTCACTTGTATAATATTATGATGGTAACTTTGAAAACTGATGGATTTTTCTCTTTAATATGGCCTTGAAAGGTAAATACATAAGGAAAAGGAAATGAAACATAACAAGAAAAGTTTAAACAAAGGTAGAGTCACACAAAGAAAAGTTATGAGATCTAAAGTTTTTAGTATAACATTTATGCCACTTAGTTGTCCTACATGAAGCTGCCGGCCTTATTTGACTAACTATTAACCTAAGCCAAATAACTACACTTAGAATTTAACTAACCAGGTGAGTCTACACTGCATACTTATGCCTAAATTGAAAAAGGAATCACAGCTACTCCCAGTCCAAATAAATCATCAACTAGAAAAGCATACATTTTCAAAGAGATCAGCACCTGACTTGTGGGTACCAAGCTATATTTGAAAGTGTCTCCCATTCTGCAAATGAGTTATCCATATACTCTGAATCTACAGCTCCCCAGACTAGGACTCAAGTAAGATCATTCTGAAGAAGGCTGAAAGTTTTGTGCATAGACAAAAAAAGACAGCAAATTCTTTAACACTCCTTGCTCAATATATGACCTCTTCTCTGGAATCTGGGTGTGCTCTGTGACAGCTTGACCAGTAAGAGACAGCAGAAGATATAATGTACTGGTTTCTGGTCCCAAGCCATAATTAAGAGACTGGCAGTTCCTAAATTCTGTCTCTTGGAACACTTGCTCTAGGAAGCCAGCTAATAAATATAACTACCCTGAGCACACAACACAAGATTCATTCACAAGGCACAAGGATGGTTCATCATGTTGATTTAAAGTACAATCCAATAAGGTTTGATGTGCAAGGCGAAGTTTATGTCCTACTTATTGATGTCCTTGCTAACCCGTGAAAGAGCATTTATAACATCACTCTTTAGGTTGAAGAAGCCCAAACTAGATGCAAACACCCTGAAGAAGGAAAGCCAGGGAAAAAAGAGAGAGGAAGGGAGAAAGCAGCACCAAGACTCCCAATATGTAGTAAAGAAGCCATCTTGTGTCCTCTATCCCCAGGTGCCCCAGCTGACACCTGGGCTATTAGATGCAATCCACCCAGCTGAGCCCTTCCTTAATTACTGACCCATAAAATCATGAAAAACAGCTGTATTTTACAGCATTAAGTTTGGGGACACTTTGCTACCTAATGATAGATAAAAAGAACACACATCACTTTCATATGAAAATATAAATATGATTAAAAATAGAAGCACTCAAACCAATCCTCTATTAATTTGCACTTTACACGACTTCAATGAAGTTGGTACAAGGCAGTCTGCTTTTTTAAGTTTCAGTGACATAATCAAAAATGCAAGTGTTCATCAGATATGCCAAAAAAATATGCTTTCAAAAAAATTGACATAGTAATTTGAAACATGACAAGTTTGAGCAGCTCTCTTGTAAAACTCCCTCTCACCTGTCTATTTATCTCTCCTTAAAATAAAACTGAGGCAACTTTGAAGTATCTCATACCTTAGGTTAACTACCTGTGAAAATGATAAATTACCTTTTACTACTGAACACTATTATGCCTTCTAATCTGAGTGATTAATTTATATCCTGCTCAGTGTTTCACATGCAATTACTATCATGAGCTCTGTGAACCTGAAGAAAACAGAATTCTTTAGCCATCTGCATAAGCTCACTATATTTAGAAAGATTGTAGGAAGCTTAAAGTTTTAGTTCATTTTCCTTTCAATGACTTGTGCACCTCTACATTACATATCAAATTATAATATAGCTACTTTAGATTGCTGATTTTATTTGGAAACCATATGATTTTGGAGTCTCTGCTATGAGAAAATGCTTAAAAAAGGTGAGATTAAAGTGGTCTTCATCTGAAAATGCCATTGTTGAAACCTACTGGCAGATTTTAAATGCAATAGTGACTTTTTATCTGAATGTAATGTGTTTAAATCTGCAAGACCTAAATTGAATACAATGGAAAACTGACACTGGCCTTACAGACTGAAACTTGAGCTTCAAATGCTTGATTAACAAAAGGTCTAAACAACCCCATTTCTTTGGAATATGCTTTCCAAATCCTTCTCAATAAAATGGAATACATATTTTGGCACTTGCATTAAGTATATTCCCAATGTTTCTCCTTAGTGAGGCCATTAAGACTAGAATGGCTGAAGTTAGAACATTACTTTTATTAAGAAACGTATAAGAACAATAAGAGATAGTATTATGTTTTAATTTTCATCAGATCATAACATTCTAATTCTGACTCTTCATTCCTGGAAAATCCCCAGAAGATGCATGATGTCATCTGATACGTAAAACAATAGGGAACATATATATTAAGAAAAAGGAATGTAGGCTTATGACTTAGTGAACTCAAGACTAAACTAGTATATGATACATTCATGGCACTTTCTTCCTGATGCCAACACAAAAAGTCTATAAAACACACCAATTTAAAAGTGTTCAGTCTATAAGAAGTGCAGCTAGTATTCACTCATTCATTCAATATTTACCAAGGAGCTACAATATTCCAAACATGGTAGAAGATGAAGGAGATACCAGAAGGCATAATATACAAGGTACTCAGAGTAATGAGGGCAACTACAGGAGCACAGAAAAGACAGACATGGCTCAAAAGAGTATTAACTAGGAAATGGGGTAGGGTTCAGGCTGGGGAGAATGAACAGTATATGCAAAGACTGTTCAAAGAAATGCAATTATTACAATGGGCAATATTTACCCTGCAGCCTGACTGGATTCCTGGGTAACACTGAATTCACCATCCTCATCCCACTTTACTCAAGAAAAGCTCCCTGACACCCATGCGGTCTAGCTCTAGATTAATACTGAGATAAAAAATATTCACTACAAGTTTGCCAAAGGTCTTCCTAAGAAAGCATCCACGATCATCGGGACCTTTAGAGTCACAACTTTGATGGAAAGCAGTAAGTAAAGTTTAGAAAATAATGTAGGAGGATGAAGTGGCAAGAGATGATGCTGGAGAAATAAAAAAGGTCATAGGAGGCCTTATGTGCCATTATTTTTCCAATTAAATTTATGAAAACAATTGTAAAAAAATAAATAAACACCAAAAAAGTATACACACATGAATCAACAAAATTTACCATGAAGCACATGATATTTCCTAAACTTATCTCATTATTCTATTATTTGGAGAATCCACCCTCCCTTCCTGACATCACAACTTGTGTGCATACACAAATACGCACACTGCTCCTAAAAATCAGCGGAGAACATCTGTCAAGTGGCACTTTAATGGGGAGTTGAGTTCACAAAGGCACTGAAAATGGGCTCTACACTGGAGCTGGGAGGGCATGCACTCGCCTCATAAGTCATTTCTGACCTGGAAATACAGAGGATGCATGTTCAGCATTTAATAACCACACCGGTCAAGGCCAATGCCAGCCTGCACCTGCCATGGCTCATCAACCCAAAGGACCTGCGCATCTTTGTAGATTTGTTTTATCAGGAAATGAGTATGTGGAGGGTGAAGACACACGTCATTTGACTTTAAACTACCCTTTCCACAGTCAAACCAGAAAACCACCAATGTCCTTGAAGGCACCTGTGACTATGCTTTTAGCTCAACAGCATTTTGTCAACAAATCAGGCAAAGGAGAATTTGAGGCAAAAGAGAATGAAGACACTAAAAGTGTATTTACAGAACCCTATGGGCTTCCCATCCATAATCCGTAAACCTTCAGCCCCCACCAGCCCAGGTCCTCTTTGGTTAAGGGTTTAGTAAAATCACCAGACAGCTCCGCAGGAACAAGCATCTTAATCCACAGGCTGCACTCCCACTGTGCCACACTAAATGCCTGCCATCAATTGTTAATTACAGCGGCAGAAGCGATCAGAAGATAAAGCAGGCCACTCACTGAGAAGGAACCAAGAGGCCATTTATTACACTTAATGTCCACCACGGTGCCAGACTTGTGAAGAGTCATGCCACAAAGGACTCAACCAACCACCGCCCGGAAAGCTCTCCTTGCTCGGAAAGACTCTCTTACCTCTGGGATGTTTTCTTATATTTCCTCCTGTAGGAAAAGAAGCATAAACACACATCAGAAGAAGGTTTGTGGCAGGCAGTGGGTTAGAAAAGGACAGCTTCAGCGGGGTTGGTGAGGAGGTGACCACATCAGGTTCACTCCCCCCTTTCCCCTTCGAGGGCATTGTAGCATCTTGGTTGAGGTTAGGCATTAAAGAGAGCAAAATCGGGTACAAATCTCGGCCCTTCCATATCAGGTTCATGGGGTGGTTATGAGGATTAAATGGGAAAATGTGTGTAAAGCATTTCTTCTGCCTGGCACATATTAAATGCTCAATAACCACGAGCTATTTTGTATTGTCACCCGATGGCCTTTTTTTTTTTTTCCTACATGTTTGTACTTTAATACTACATTATGAAAAATAATCTTCAAATCTCTTTACACCATCCAAAAGGACCTTTTTAATGTTTAATATAATGCATATATACATATTTAGTTTTTCATAGCACCATAGCATTCATAAATCTGTAATTTATTTTATGATTAGTAAAATACAAATGCAAAATCCTACTTTTTCTATTTGAGTATATTAACTTTGGTTATGCATTTCCCACTCTTGCCGATATTGTCTCCATACATTTGAAGTCATTTAAAAATATTTGCCTAAAATGCTTTGTATTTTTCAGATATTAGTTTAAAGTATGACAGAAGAAACTGAAAACTGTTTAGGATCTCCATTCCTTGGTGTCAAAAGTCTGGTTAGCATTTGTTTATTGATTTGTAGGATGGTGTAGCCACAATTCGATTTAGTCCTATCAATGTTCAATTAATTTGTATAGCATGAATATTTCCACTCAGTTTTCAATTCACAAAAGCTGCCTAAGTTTCCTAATGACAATATTCTCAGTTTCTATTTCAATAGAGAATTACCTTCAGATATTTTTAAGTCTGCACATGGCAGCTGATGGAAGGGTGAATGTTTTTGGCATCAATATTATGAGGCTAAGCAAAATCTAAATCAGCGTTAACAGGGTTGAAGCTTAGCCTCACAGACCTGACGGCCTTAATTTTAAGGGTGTGCTTTTTAAAATGTAATGTGTAATTATGCAAGAACCCGCCTCCAGGAAGCAAAGAGGCCCGAGTTCTAGCCCAGCTTGCTGTTTACAGTGGCCAGTTGGCCTTGGGCAAAGCTCTTGGGCCTCGGGCTTCTTTACAGTCCATAAATGGAGATAACGCGTGTCCTGGCTACCTCACACAGGTCAGGTAGGGAAAACGGCCATTGACAAATATGTTGTACCAACATCTCAGTTTTCTTCAGGTTTGTGTCAGTTTTTGTAGACTCTAGAGACCTTCAACCAACTTTTAATAGGCTCTTCACTGGAGGCGATTAGAGGACAGGAAGTGCTGGGAGAAAAAAATACATGTCCCTGCAGCATCTGGAGGAAATGCAATGCTTCCCGGCTGTCTTTAGTTCCACACCTGCATTCCCATTACAGTCACCCGAACCCAGGAAATCCAAGCCATTGATCTGCTACTAGAGATTTATGTTACATGTTAAAAAGAAAAAGTTAAAGAGCAGATGTTTCAAATTCAGAATCACTGGGACTTGTTACATCTCTGTTAAAATGAAAGCATATATGGCAATGCTAAGTGTTACCAGAAGAAAGCAGCATTTAACACAAAACCTGCAGTGTGACCTTGACTGGATATCTACCAATATCTAACATACCAGAATGATCCCTGGGTAGGATGCGAATGGGTCACTTCTTTTAGTTTTTTCACTTTATGCATTTTCCAAATTTTCTTTGAAAAATTAGCATTATGATTATAATTAGAAAAACTTATAGAAAAATACATACACATATACACGTATAGCCACATATATACACATACATAAGACTATGTGCATTTACAAATATATAGGAGTACATATGTAGATAGATTTACACATGTTTGGATTAGATCACATATATTGGGAGGCAACTCATCTATCAGAGTGGGTTGGGCTTTAAAGCAAACTCCCTGTGCTCCCATCTCGGCTCTGGCTCTTGGCTCGATGATGTTGGACTGGTTATTCAACCACTCTGAGCAGGTGCTAACCTCAGTCCTGCTAAAAAGAGGATCTACTGAACTCCTGCCCAGCTTTGTCCTGTGCCCAAGGGATGCACCCTGCAGGCTACCCACTTGCCACCTTTCCAGCTGTGGTTCCCATCAACCTAGCAGAGCCTCATACTTGCTTCTAATGTTAAAGGTGGGCTTTTGCTTAGAGAGCAGTAAAAAAAGAGGGAAAAAAAGGAAAAACTGGCTATTTATGAATTGAGCCACCATAATAATACTTAGAAATACCTAAAACTGTCTTTTAAAAAAAAATCCTTTTTATCTATAACTCCCTAAAAAAAGTCTAGTGCATTGCTTACACATCATCCTTAAGCATCCTTGGGAAGTTCTAACTGGATGCAGGGATATCATGTGTTATAACTAGAATTATTCACTGGCCCATGTTCACTCACCTCTTAAGCAAATTAAAAGACTCCTTGTCTTCACTGAAAATCAATGGCTGCTTAAGTCTGGAATGTTTCTATGGAACTAAGGATTGTCCCAGAAGTGTCAAATTGTGCATGTATGTGTGTGCACACATGTGTGTCCAGAACAGGGGGGAGTGAGGACCCAGAAAGCCTCCTCTCAAAAGTGTCCATCCATTTTCATCCAGGCTGATCACATTCTGACAAGCGGATACTGAGACAGGAACATTGTCAAAGGGCAAAGAGCACTGACCTCCAATATTGAAAAAGGCATCCCAGAGCCCTACAGGGCTGTGGCATCTGGTAGAGCTTCTAATTCTGAACTCCATTTTACTTCCCCTGGCCCTCATCAGGAAGAGAAAGGGGGAAACCTAGCGAGCCTAAGGGATGATTCTGTCCTTAAGGAGCATGGACCTCCCTGGGGAGAGAGTAGAGACAAGCAGGGAAACCTTAGGAAACAACAGTGAGATGGAAGCAAGGATGCTTTTAAGAGGTTCATTTGCTTTTTAATGGCTAGGAGTTCCCAAAGTAGGGGGCACACCTGCATATGAAAGTAAGAATCACATATCCCAAAGTTGAAAAGATGACTGGGGAATCATTTTTGTTAGCCTGGATAAGTATGAGTTGACTAAACCTTGATATTAAATAATGAAACACCTGGCAGTCTTTCATTTTTTTTTTAAGTGAGTTTCTTTGAGTAAGAGCCATATGGGTGCTGCAAGAATGAGATTATAAATAGGCTTAATATTCTAACAAGCTGGCTTTGAAAGACTAAAACCCATGCTCAACTTCTAAGTAGACAACGAGATGCCTCCAGTTGGAAACAGGGAGGTTTTCTGGTATGGGAAGGTGACTACATACCAATGGCACACGTAAAATGAGACTTCCTATTTTGTCTTCAGTGTTCCGGGGGGTTTCTGAGTAACAATGACTCACTTTGCTCCAGATCCTATCTCTGTTTCCAATCTTGATTCTGAGGCCTTAGCTCCCTCAAGGGAGAGGAGATTGAAGGACAGACTCAGAGAAAAACAAAGCACACAGCAAGGCTTGTACAGTTAACTACATGTTCTCACGAGTTCGGGTCACATGTGGTTCACTTGTGGGAAAGTGGACTGAGATAAAATGCCACAAATAACCATGAAGTGAGCGAGGCTGTGAGCTATCATCTGATCCCCTTGTTTTGTTTTTTTCATTGGCATATGGGCTGCAGACTGAAAAGGAATGGATATCTCTAGAAACTTCTACTGAATTGGTTTAAACCATTTATATGAATTAATCTACATTTCCTTGTACATTTCTTCTCATTCCTTCCAATGATTTCATTTCCATGACATATACATAAAAACTGAGATTTGCAAAGCTATGTATATTATTGACTGCTAGCTGGCCTTGTCTATATTTTGAACAAGTGTGAATGCCAATGAGGAAAAAAAAAAAAAAATATATATATATATATGTAAACTTGGTCTTCTGGCATCTTTTGTCAGACTACAGAAGCTATAGTCTAGTATAGTCTAGTATAGAAGCTACTAGAGAGAGTGAAAGAATCCCTTCTCTTACTATCTCGAATATTTCTTAACTGGTGAACTACAAAGTAAAAATCCATGAGCACAATGATTCTATTTCCTTGCTTTGCCAAAAGATTCAAGGCAAGGTAAAAATAAAAAAAAAAATTAAAAGTGACAAAATAATAGAATCTCGGTTTCACCTAGAAGAGTCCAAAAATTAGGAAAGAGTTATTTTTGTCTAAATTTTCTAGGGAATTTTTCAGCTAGGTTTTCTATTGAGGAAAATTGTCCTACAGATTCATGCCCTTTCATTTAGCCCTCTAGAAAAGAAAGGTCTTATTCAGAGACAGACTTCTCATAAGGATACAAAACTCTAATAAACTAAGCTAAAAGTGAGGAGATCAAATTCTAATAAAGAATATGGTGATACACAGTTAACGGTAATACTGTAATATTTTTGTAGCAAAGGCAAAGAATGTCTATATCAATGCTAAAGATTAAAAAAAGAATATGGGATTTAGTTATTTGAGATGTGAATATGATCAAGTTTTTTTTTCCTTCCATTTTCTTCATTAACAAGGAGACCTTGGTCATGTCATTTAACCAATCTGTGCTCATTCATTCATCTTTCAGAACATTGGAGAAACAATTGAGTTTGTTTTTAGGATTAAATAAGATAAATGTGCCGGGACAGGATTTTTTAAAGTAATGCTTCCATAATTTGTTAAGCTGCCTTCTGTCTATTTTATTTTTTGAAGTAGAAAAAAGTTTTTTTTTTTTAAATCTAATGAAGGAAGAAGCCTTTACCGGTGGAGGGTGGGGATGATGAATCTAAAGAATGGAAGAAATCTAATTATGCAACAGACCTGTAAATAAAAGAACCATTTTCAGTTCACTCCTAGAAGCAAGTGTGTTTCTACCTAGTACTGGCCAGGCAGGGCAAAGAGGCCACCTTTGAGGATAAGGTAACCTAATCGGAACAAAACAAGCCCAGGGGAAACCCCACCTGGATGGCACTAATCCACACAGCAATCCTCACTGAGTCTGGGTCACTCACTCCCTCAGACCTGACTCTCATTGTTCTCCTCCCTCCCCAACCCTCTCCTCTCCTCTTGCTGCAGATAGCTGCCTAGACATAGAAATCCAAATCTCTTGCTCACGCCTGCTTCTCCCCTGGGCTGTGTTAAAAATTCCTGCACTCTGATTACTGTCTAACAGGCCCCAGAATGAGATCTCTACCAAAAGAAAGTCGAAATCCTCCCTTGGAAAGCAAGGTTTTCTTTAGCAGAACAAACTAAAAATCCATCGCCTAACGTTGGGCAGTGAGGTAATCAGTGGCGCCCATGAGAAAATATGGAAAGGCTTTTAGAGAAAGAAAACAGAAAGTAAATGTCATACTTGTAGAAGTCCAAGTAGTACATTTTTTGCATGAATGATTTAGTCCTCTCTTCACATATTTACACCACTTGTATTGTAAGTACAGCAAAACTCAGTGGGTGGGAATGGAGGAGGAGATTTTGTGACTTTCTTCCTGGGAGCCTGGCTCCTATTTAAATAAACATCAATGAGAAAGATTGAAAACAAAAGTATTTCTTCATATCTGTGATGGCACAGACAACCTGGAGACAAACCCAAAGGATTAAGACAAAGGCTCACTCTTCACAGAAATAACACTGTCATTAGGGCAGGGGTGGGTTTTTAATTGAATCATCCAGAGAGTTGCTTCAATTCTATTCTGTACTTTGGTTTTCCCATGCAGATTTAGCCAGAACAAAAACAGTACCTTCTGCTGAGTTTATCTTCAGTGACCAGCCTAATTTTTTTAGGCCTTTCCTATGCACCCTAGTAGCATTCCTAACCTCTCTCCTCTCCTAAGCACTTCCTCCTAACTCTTATCAAAACCTACTCCTGGCAGAAAGCTACTATTTGTCATCTACATTTACTTTACATTTAAGCCAGTGCAATAGCTCCTCAGAAGCAGAAGTCTAAAACTATACCTTACAGTAGCTACATCTTTGTAAGCCCTTTCTCTGGACATAGACTCTGTAAATTTTAACAATTTGAATACGGCAAAAATGAGGCCAAGGCACAAAATACAGGAAAAACAATTAACAGATGTATTCCTTGGAACCCATTTGAGCTCTACAATCAAATGAAATCAGTTGAGCATTCAAACCAAATTCTCTTTAGCTATAGTTACCTCCATTGAAACTATGCTGAGACTCCCAGAAAATGGAAAATTCTTTCATTTTCTTAACAAGAACCAATTTCAGCGAGTGGTTTTATAGACAGAATGGCAGTTCTAATCAACTTTGATGATGCCTGACTTATGATAGCTAATCCTTATGTTTCATAAATAAACTACAGCAGGACCTAATTACGAAAGTAGTTATGTCCCTCACGGTTTCCACCTAACAACCAAGTGAAATTGGTTACTCAGAAACCAACAGGGTTTCCTAGGAACAACCAAGTGGAATAATATACTAAAGATAATATACTTTGGGAGACTTAATTTGGAGGTATTGTAGGACCCCTCAGAGTCCTCATCCTTAGACAAAAGTCAAAGAGATAGAGATGAAAAGGGGACAGACATTGGTCTGAATTTGGACTGTGCCTACAACACACCTGGAAGTCATTTTCAAAGACAAATCTCTCACTGCCGTATTTACTTCGCATGTCTCTCTCCCATAAAATATAGAGTGTAGGAAAAGTCCTGGTTATTTAAGTATTTGGGTTGTTTGGAATCTGGATAAACAAGAGTTCAATGTTCTTTGGATGTTAAGAATAGTGACTTTCAGCCAAAATGCTCAAGGCGCCTTTCCATTGAAGGGAAAGGAAAACTGCATTTCTGCAGAATACTGGATATTGGGTCTCTGCACTAGACTTCTGGAGCGGGGTAGAAATGAAGGTCGTGAGGACCACTTTGGAAGGCCTTAAAGAGCAGAGAAAGGCCATGAACGAGGCAGAGGATGTGGAGAGGGAAGGCTGTGAAAGGAACTGTTGATGGCCACAAGAGAGAGGCCTGGCCAGGTCCGCTGCAGAGCATGTTTCAAGCAGCAGCAGGGAGGCTGTGCCCACCTACCAGGGCCTAGAGAACAGGAAGGCTGCCTGCAGGGCTCCATCGGCCAAGCTTCTCCCAGCCCCTCTGTGTGGGTAGGGCTCCAAGCTGCGGGTTTCAGCAGCCTGGCTCATGCCCTGTAGCTCCCAGAAGGTCCATGATGAGGGCCTCTCCCAGTTTGGCTTCCTGGGTCATTGTCTACTTTATGGCCTCCTTCAGCTCTTGGAATACTGGGAATGATGCTGCCCACACTCATGTTTCTGTCTCTGTTCTAAAACCCATGTGGTGATAAGCATGACACCAAATAATCAATATAAGGGTTCCAAGGTCTCCTTGTTTTATGAACTGAAATACTGAGTTTTAAGGCTCAGGAGAATGTGCTTCCTGGCAACACAAATTATTTTCTTCTTACTTTACTGGGATGCACATTACATCTCCAATCCAGCCCTTCCATTTAGACTCCAGACCCACTTATCCAACTGCTCATGCCTTCACCATATCTCCCCAAGGGACATCTTCTAAGCTTCTCAAATTCATCATGTCCAAAATTAGACTCATGATCTATATTGCCCATTCATCCTGCTCCCACCCGCAACCAAACATGCAAATTTGTTCCCCCCTCAGTGGACCCAATTAAGTAAATAGCACCTGGGGACTCAAGCTAAAACCCTGGGGGTGATCCTGGATTCCAATTTTTTTCTCATCCCCTATATCCCATCCTGTTGATTGCACCTCCTAAAATCCATCCCTACGGATGTACAATGGCTTTGCATTGCCAAGTCTCCCTGATCTAGCTGTGTCTCAGGCCACATGTCTCCTTAGTGTCTATATGCCATGCTCCACATCTTTTGCACATGTTATTTCTCCTGACCTTAAATATCCTAGAACGCCCTTCCCCAACTCTTTACTTAATTAATATCTATGTATTCTTCATATCTCAGCTTTAAAAGTCACTTCCTCAAAGAAGCCTTTTCTGATTCTTGGACCAGATTCTGGCCCTCTCTTGTATGTTTTCACAGCACCCTGTAGTTCTTTGCAGCACTCATCACAGTAAATGATTATCTGTGGAATCATATGCATATCTGCCTCCATCTGTAGACTGCTTGATCCCCGAGGGAGGGAGCTTTTCTGTCTTATTTCCCACTGTATGCCTGGTGCCTAGCATAGTGCACATCACATGTTAAGTGCCAGAGAAATGATTGCTGAGTGAACACATGCTGGATGAGCTTCCTGCATAAATGTGTGTGTACATTCATGTAAGTGTATAAATAAAACTCATTTCCTATAATCACAAGTTTTTAATGTTTCTTGATTGAATTATTCTCTTAAGCTTTTTTCATTATTTCTAGGAAAATAATCTTCTTACATTCATGAAGACTCGTTTGTGTTTTAATAAAGAATGTCAAAACACCTTTAAGTAAAGAGTACACTACAATAAAAGCATGGATATACTCTTTGCATGGATTCAGTATACCTTCCCCAGAAATAGTGTTTCACTTGTTACAGAATTCATTTTTTATTGCTAATGGGAAATTGTGGTGGTCATTCTCAAAGCTGTCACAGACTATTTTATGTGCCTCATATTTAACAATTATTTTTCTTAGCCATCTCTCAAAAAACCATGGGGCAGGTCACATAAGCACTTTCCCTCCATATGGGGATACTGAAACCAAGGAAAGTGGTTTTCTATGAGCCAAAGAAAATTAAAGACAGGGAATTGGAGCTAGAACACAGAAACCTCTCTGCTTAAGGCTGCTTCCCAACCAACAGAGGCATGCTGTACAGCTTGGACAAAATAACAAGCACTTAGCTGCTACATACTGAGTTGCAATTAGCTAATAAATTAGCACAACCAAATCATGGCAAGCATGTGATGATATACTAATAAACTGCATTAGTATTCAAATAAAGAAAACTCCACTCTGATTGTCAGATTCTACTTACTCTTTTTAATATTCCTCTTTAAAGTGCATTAAGAATGTACTTCAGCAGGGCTTAACTTGATCTTTATTAGGAAAAGAAAGACTTGAAATCAATCCTTCAAACACAAATGCCCTCCTTCTCTGAACTCCTAGCATATAACGTCAATATTACTCATTTAGTAATTAATTATTGTCCTCTCCCCTACTGTCATTACATAACTTTTCACGTATATAAGAACTGTCATGTCTCTCTAACTAGACTCTAAGTTTCCTGAGGGAAGGGCCTTTCTTACAATATTTTCATGAACCTTCTGAAGCAACTAGCACCTGGTACATATCAGGAGCCCAGTAAAAATGTTCTGAACCATCTGACATGCCTAGTGAAATGGCAGGAAAGAAGGACTAATTAATGTATTAAACATGTAATCTGGGAGAAGTAACTTTTAAAATGATTCTTCTGGAATTGCTTTTTGGGTGAGATTCAGGCCAAGGCCGTCTTCCCCAGGTCTTCTGTTCTCAAGGCTCTCCCTTAGACCCATGACTCTCAGACCCACCGCTCCAGGACAAAGGTCTCTGCAGGGTTCTGGACTGCTATGGCCAGCAGATACTTGGCTGGAGTAGCCATGTCTATCATCCTGCTTTATCCAAACCTGCTCATCTCTCCAGGATCCCTAACAAGGCAAATGACACCAAACTAAGACAGTCACGCCTTAAAAAAAAAAAAAGCCTAGAAGACATCATCTCCTTCTCCCTCAGCTCCAAATCTAAGTTCTGTCAATTCCGGTTCCCAATGTGGCCCCCATTCTTTCCTCTTCGGTAGCACCAACCAATTCAGGCATCATCTAGTCTCTAGGCCTCAACTCTCATCTCCAATCTGTCCTCCACACTTCTTCCAAAATAATCATTCTAAAATTCAAATCTCATTCTGTTCATCTCCAGCTTAAGAACTTTCATCCTTATAATTTAAAGGATATAATCCAAACTCCTTAACATTACATGTATAAAAAAAAAAATTTTTTTTTTCTGGAAGGTATGAATGGGGAGTGGCTACCAAACACTTTTGGCCGTAAAATTTGTTTACATATCTGCTTCCTAAAGCTATGTTCATATATAATTTTGAGTAAATCTAAAAGTAAATTTGAAAGCCTCCATGAATCACTACCCAGCCCACACCTTCCTTTCCAGCATTCTCTTTCACAGTCTCCCATGCCTCTGAACCTGGGTACACACCATTCCCTCCACTCATGAACTTCTATCTGTCTCTCAAAATTGCACTGGATGAGCCACAAGAGTATGCCACACAGCAACCTTTTAAGGAAAGCAACCAAAACTCTTGGGGACTAATTTGTAGACATGGGTAACCCTGTTACCTGGACAGCTGATGTACCAGGGACCAGTTCCAAAGCTAACTGCTACTAAAGTGACCTCGGAGATTTCTGTCCAATACCTCCATGTTGAATGGCACAAATAGACCCAATCTCACTCACTCCTTTGGGAATTCAATGCAAGATAAGCACAGAGAAGGTCACTGGGACAAGGGCCATGTCTCTAGCAAGTACAAGCAGCTTTTCCAGTTGTCCATAAAAACAGAATTCTGGGCTGATTTATTCAGGGTTGATGAGATGGCTCCTTGTCTTCCCTGCATCTCATGAATCTTTGCAAAAGGCCAACATCAGTGAAAGTAATCTGTGCAAGGTTCTTCCTTGTGTCTCTAAGGATTCTGCCCAGAATGAACATACAGCTCGCTGCATGTCTGTAACACCTTCTCTGACCCTCATAGGCAGAGGTAGAGCCCCACGCATCCCTCTATAACTACATTCATCACACATGGGTCTCTTCTAGGAAGGGCAGGTAAGTATCTTAATCACTTTTCATACCAAGGCTTAGCAAAGTGCCTGGCACTAATAGACACTTAATAAATGTTCATTGAATAATTTAATGTTGCCTGAACATTAACTATATTATTGAAAAACTCAGATAAGTAGAGAGAAAATACAGAGTGAGAAGGCTAAATAATAAGAAATATGGAACCAAAGATCCAGCCTTCTTTGCTTTTGCCCCTTCCCCCCCCACAATGGTTGTTACATATTTGGGAAGAGTCACTTATATTTTCTGTATTCAGTGGGGTATTAATTAAGAGTCTTTCAGAGAAACCAAACTCAAAACAGCCTAAACAAAAGCAGAATCTGACTGGCTCATACAGCTGGTATAGCCGACAGAATCAATGAATTATATGCAGGAACTGAGGCGTCCAGGAACAGACCCAGGGATTTCCAGTGCCAGGATTTTCTCTCCTTCCTCTCAACTCTACTTCTCTCTGAGGGTTGGCCTCAATGTCTCCTATCATAGAAAAATCTTGTCCAGAAATGGAAAATGTAGCCCAGAAGAAGGGCAGAGTGTCACCTTCCCATGGCCAATAGAGAAATCTCAATATAGAATTCTAATGTCCATTTAGGTTCCATGCCCACCCTGAGACCAATCCCTGTTGCCAGAAAGGTGGAATTCCATGATTGGCCTGTCCTGGATCATGAGCCCATCCTTATGATGGGATGCAATGGTAGGATAGGGTACAGGGTCTGCTACTGCAATCAGGAGGGTGGGAAAACTTGCTGCATGTACAAAAATAAGACTTGCTCCAGCCCACCATGGATGGTATCAGTGTAATCAATCTAATCGCCATTAACCTGCCTTTATATTCATAAGATTACTTAAGATAATGCAAAAAGGTATCCTCACCTTCATAGAAAGGGCTACATAAGAACAAAATTTATTATACTGACTACCTCATAGTTGGGCAGAAGGAATATATGATAGTTTTAGATAATTACAATTGTGACATAAATGCCAAGGAGTAATTCAGTTGGAAACCTGTTATCTTGCTCTCAGCTTAAAAAGAAATCACATAGAAGTACCTTTGTGTCATCATACAGCAGGTTGGCAATTAGGAAAACTCTTGGTCTGAACTCAAGGTCCAAATTAAGACCCAACTGCTCAAACTCAAGCAGCCACAAGGCTTTCCCACATCCTCAGGAGAATCCAGTATGTCCGTAGTCATAGTTTCCCCAATTTGCAGATTCCTTAACAAAACAGTGATTGGGAGGGACTCTCAAAAGATTCCACCCCATTCCTACAGAAGAAAGAGGCATGACAACAGACCATGGAAGAGAATTTATGAGGTTTATGGAAAAGCAAAAATGAAGATCCTCAGAAAAGTAAGAGGACAGATTCAATTGAGAACTTTCAGGAACGTGGTATTTGTTTCCTTTTGGCTTTGAGACATGTAAACATGAGTATAAGAAGGTGGCAAGGCTGCAGAGGGAGGCTGAGGACACCACACTCCCTGAATGCCAGTTGACCTCTCAGCATTAGTGTGAAACACTTCACTCAAGCGAAATGGGAGTCCTCATAAGAGCAAACAACTAAGCTTGAGGTATTTTATAATTTCAGTGGGGGTAGACAGTATTGAAAGCTCATATGTCCAATATTCAAGGGACCATTAGTACGTTGATGATGCTACAATCCTATATTATGAGTTTATCCTAACTCTTTCCTAGAGAAATAAATGCATTTCAAATACGCATTGATAATTTACTAGATTATCAGGTAGTATTGTAGGCACTGGGGATACACCAGTGACCAAAAACAGATGAAAATCCCTCACAGAGCTTATATTCTTGTTGGGGGAGACAGGCACTAAGCAGAATGTATAAATAAACTATATAGTATTCAGATGGTAAGAAGTGCAAGAGAACAATAAGGCAGGGAAGGGGGGTGGGTAAGTGTCGCAATGAATATGGGATTGTCTCCAGTATCATCCTTTGCTATAGATTCTTTGAGGATGATAACCACAGCAATTCTCTAGCTGATGGTAAAGACCACTGCTCCCCAGTCGTGATGGTTAAGTTCATGTGTCAACTTAGTCAGATTATGGTGCTCAGTTGTCTGGTCAAGCAAGTACTGGCCTGATAGTTATGTGAAGATATTTAGTGGATTTAAATCATCAGTCAATTGACTGCATCTGTGGCTGATTACATTTACATTCAATAAAGGAGAATGCCTTCAAGGAGGAGGGAAGTCTCATCAAATCAGTTGAAGGCCTTAAAAAGAGAAGTGATGATTTTAGGAGTCAAAAAAAGAGAATTTCCATCTCTATTAAGCCAGCCAGCTTCTCCTGGAGAATTCACCAAAAACCTTCATCGGAGTTCCCAGCTTGCAGGCTGCCCTGTGGAATTCGGATTTGTCCATCCCCACAGTCACATGAGCCAATTCTTATAATAAATCTCATTACATTGTCAGTTCTGTTTCCCTGGAGAACCCTGACTAATACACCTGTAGAGTAAAGGGGCAGGATGGGGGAGGGAAAGAGAAAACCTGGCTAACGATAAGAGTGGAACTCAGCCCAGTGTTGTGATCTTGCCACACCTTGCCCAGTTAGATTTCTGTGCCCTAACCTGGGTAATGGTGCCAATAAAACCTGCCTCCCATCTAGCTCATGGTCTGTGGTGTTGAAAGATATATTTACCTTCATTTTGAATATGTGAAAGTTCCCATTTTGGTCTTTATGTCTCCTTCAGCACATATTGATTGAACACTTACTATGTGCCAAACATGTTCTAGGCACTGGCGATACAGTGGTGAAATACTTTGTGCCTGTCCTCCTGGAACTTACATTCTAAAGGAGGAGATAAAAACTTCAGTTACAGATTGAATAGAGAGATACTGATAAGAAGGAGACAAGGTACCATTGAATAGTCCAAGCATGAGATGACAAAGTCCTGAACTTAGATAATTCTCAGACAAGCTGGACTGAATTCCTGACCACCTCTGGTCACTTATAAAGCCCTTATAAGGGTGTCACGGTAACAAATTGATATTAAAATCCACTTGTGGCTAGTAGGCCTTTCTAAAATTTTGAAAGAGCAACTTCCTCTCTGACCCACAGTTTGCTGTGTGGACAACATATACACACATACATCCTTCTGCCTCCTAAGGGTTTCTATTTTGTGAACTGCAAAAGTGTTATTACAAATTATATAAATGAGCATATGTTTTAGTTTTCAGAGTCTTTAGCAACTTATTTTAGCACTACTGTTTTGTTTTGTTTTAAACACAGTAGTAAGAATCATAATAGTAGGACAAAATATAATAACAACAAAAGTGACATGTCCTTTTCAGTTAGATAGTGAATCTAAAGTTCTCATGGGATTGCGGTTGGGCAGGACATTTCTGTAGGGAGGGTAAGGAGAGAGATTGAAAAACACACATTTGGAGAAGAATCAGCCCAGGGTTGTGGTCTTGCCACACCTTGCCCAGTTAGATTTCTGTGCCCCTTTTATGTTCAAAGGCACAGGGTGCTGAGTAGAGACCAGAAAACGAAAATGCGCTTACACCACACTGCAACACCTTGGGGAGAGAAGCCTAACAGCTTCTCTCTATGAACTAGAGAAAGCTGTAAGACAGTGCGTTGTAAGTGCTAAATGTCTTTTTGCACTATTCCAATCTCAGCCCTGCTGATTTGGTCAAATATCTGTCTCTAGCCTGGGTAGCTCCATGGAGTCTGTCTGAATTATAAAGCAGCCCGAGAGAAGCAGTTCCTGAGCGTTTGGGCATTAATCGCTCCAGTAGGGATGGCAAGAGAACAAGCTTGACAACACTTACACATTGTATACCTCGGACCCAGACTTTGTGGATGAGATAACCTTTCTGTGTACATCACAATCTAATCAGCAGTAGTGTTCACTGCATATAACATGAGCTTCCTGTAAAACGCCAATCAAAGAGCTGTCGCATTAAATGGACCTCAACTGTCAGAAGAAACTGCCACAGGACGACAAGATTTCCAAATAAGTTTTCAGCCTCTACTTACAGCAGCCAGACAATTCAAAAAACAAATTATGTGGCATGGTTTCACATTTAGATCAATGGCAATGAAGCTCACTTGGATTACTGTCAGAAGGGGGCTTCTATAAATTGCACTCTAAATAGAGACCCCTTAAAGAAACACATACTCCCTTACTGCTTCTCCTTAGAAATTTTAAATATCCTGGTTGGGATGTGGTCTCCCCTTAGATGAAGCCACCTTAGAGCAGTGACCTTTTGATTCATTTTGTTTTGTTTGGTGTGTGTGTATATGTGAGTGCTTTCAAAGACTATAACTGCAGCAAAACAAACTGGTGGGGAGCTGCTTTTCCCTTCACTGCCCTTGATAGGAAAGGAATGCCTGGGGGATATACTTGGATAAAAACTATATTTTAAAAGCACACTAGATATCTGGTGCCAAATATCTGATGAAATGAGTATGTTGTAGTTATGGAAGGTGTCCTTGGAACCTGTCTGGTCCATTGAGAAAAAAGCTATAAATGTATAGCTATGACTACAGCTTCCTGATGTTCATTAAATCTTTTCACAGAAAACACCATGCATTTTCAAGTCACCTCTCCTCAGTACTCAAAACCAAACACAACCCAATGAAGTGAATGAAATTCAGAAATCTCCACCCAACGAGAATGCCGGGCACTGTGTTAAAGCAAACCTCCGATTTCACTGTTCAGATATTGCTAGGAAACACCAATATTGCCTCTGACTCCTCCTTTCTCCAAAACAGCCCTTCCTTCCAGTAAACATTTTTCTGCTAGAAAGAATCCTAAGAAAATATCAGAAATTGAACTGAGCTGGGGAGTGCGAGCAGAGAAGAGAATTTAGTAGCCAAGAATGCATGTTGAATTTGAACCTTTGGTAGGTTCTTGGACCACCTGGCAAGCAGTTTGCAAAGAAAAACTCTTCCTTTGATTAAATGTCCCTTGCTGGGGTCCCTAAACTTTTCTCCAGTGGCAAAAAGAACTAGAAATACCTCTATGTGTATTGAGATACTACAACTCTCTCACCTACTGACATCCCCCCACTCTCACCCCTTTCCCCAAAGAAAACATGATTTGGAAATAACAAGGCATTCTACTAGGACAGTCAGAAAGACAGCTGTTCTCTCTGTTGGAAGGAGGGTAGCAGTGACTGTAATTAACAGAGAAGCAGTTGTGGAACTTCTAGGACTGTATTTAAAGGGCCATGCTGGAACAGGGTGAGCAGTTGTGACTGCTACTGTGTAATAAAATGTAGGAAAATGGGGCAAGAGAAATAAATAAATTTACTTACAGTCCTCGGAGTCGAAGCCAGATTTTCTCGATCTGTTCTGGCTGCAGGTATTTCAGAGAGTTGCTCTCAAATTCTTCAATCTCCTTGGTCGGTGACTCCATAGCTGCAGGTTATCACTGGGGTTGAGGCTGAGAGAGTTTGGGCTGTCCCCTCCCCGCCTCCTACCCGGTCTGGCCCGCGATTCCCGGCCGGTCGCGACACTGCTTTGCCCGTCTTTTTCTCCGTGGCTCCCCCTTCTGCGCCCCCCAATCCCGGACTTAGAGTGGGCTCGGAGGGCGGGCGATCCCGGCTCCAGGTGCGTCCCGGGGGCAGCTGCGGCAACCAGCCATGGTCCCGGGCTAATGCTCAGGGATAGAGCCCGGGCTCCTGCCCAAGGAGAAGGCACCTCGAGTCTATTCGGATTCTTTTTTGGCAAAGCCACGGAAACAATCGGCGTGGCAGCTGAAGGATTTGGAGAAGAAAGGGAGGACTGGGTGGGGAAGAGAGGGAGCGAGGAGGGAGAAAGTGAGAAGGGAAGCGAATAGAGGAGAAGGAGCCTAAAGGGGAGTTGGCGCGGGGCGGGGTGGTCTGGACCCGGAGGCCGCACACCCCGGGCCGCGCCGCGGCTCCGCCCCGCGCCTTCCAGCGCTCGGGAGCTCAAAGGCTCCCCCGAGGCCCCATTTCTCCCCTGCCTCGCTGCCGTCGCACCCCCTCTGTTTTCTTTCACTTACCAGCAGCTCTGCTGACAAGCGAGAAAACTGACAACTGAGAGAAAAGTCGTCTGTCAGCGCTCCGGGACTGCCGTGTGGTCTGGCACCCGCGCGCGTGGAGGGAGGGGCGCGCCGGGCACCGCCGTCTGCTGAGCGCACGCCCGCCGGGTGCAAACTCTCGGACCCGGGCACCCGCACTCGCCGGGACTGCCCGCGGCTTAGGGCCTCCCAGCCGGGGTATTTCAGTAGCTCCTGAATCTCGCACGGGCACCACGCGCGAAAATCCGAGGGAAGGGAAGCCTGTATTCTCCCAGAGGGCTGGTGGGGCAAACTCCCGCGGCGGGGTTCTGCGGACTTTTCGGCCTGGAGCTTGCATTTACGGCGCTCACTTCCACGCCCGCGAGAAACAGCCGGTTCCATTTTGAAATATTAAAAGGATTGATAGGAACTAAAATAACCACACACTTAGAAAGTCCTGACCTTTTCTTGCGAATGAGAGTTTTCGTGGGGTTTTTTGTTTTTGTTTTTAATGGTGAGAATAAAAGGTGAAAATAAACCAGCAGTCATTCCGCTGATTAATGCCACATACTCCTCCAGGGGTCTCCTTTGGATGATTTCTTAGTGGCTGGGTAGGTGGATGTT
>JAQZBX010008911.1:0-47166 GCA_029593785.1 Cabassous unicinctus | reverse complement strand
GGGGGCTCTATCCACTGAGCCACATCCGCTTCCCTCTTTTAAGTCTTAATTCCCTATTTCCTGCGCCCATCCTGTCCCCTGGCAACCTATATTCTCGATTCTTACTCTCTGAGCTTGCTTAGTCTAATTATTTCATATCAGTGAGATCATACAATATTTGTCCTTTTTACAAAAAGCATCTGAAAATAAATTCCATAATGGGACTTTAAATGCTGGATCAAGAGCTGTGGAAAATCTTTATAAAGAATTTATGAAAGGACCATTATATCCTCTGATGTACCCAATGGCAGGAGAATCTTATTTGCTTCTTTCATTCCCATGATGCTTCATCCCTGTGAAGTTCAAAATCTTAATCCTTAAAACACCCTCAGAATTTAATATGCTCACAGTAGTATTTGGAATAAACAAGAATGTCCATTAAAAGTTTCCTCCAAAGACAGTATGGTGGGCCGTTGCTGGTTGTTGCTGTTTCCCAGGCTCTGACTCACCAGCAATCACACGCCCACCTTGATCATAACAGATGTATTAAGAACAACTCTTTGTTAAATGCCCATTGTCCCACCTAATCAAATGCATCCTCTTGAATCCTTACAACAACCTTGCAAGCCATGGATTGTTATCCCATTGTGCAGAGGAGAAAACTAAGACTGAGGTGACTTGCCCCGGTCCACACAATTCCACAAAATAACCAGTGGAAAGGACAGTGTTTGAATTAAAATTTGTCTTATTTCAACACACTTTCCGACACCACCATATAACCACTATGAGAAACTGTATTTGTTTGTACATTCATTCATTAAATGAATATTGGGCACCTACTATGTGCCAGGCACTGTTAAAATAGCCACTGAGGATACAGCAAGGAATACAACAAAGGTCCCTTCCCTCGTGGTACGTTCTATGGAGAGACAGGTATAAACTAGTACATACACAATGTCATATGTTGATAATTGATAAGAAGAATGATAAGGCAAGGAAAGCAGAAAAGAGAGTGTTGGTTAAGTGGTGGAGGTTGCAATTTAAAATAGAGTGGTTAAGGAAGGCCTTCCTGAGATGACGTTTGAGCAGAGACCAAGGGGATGAGGTTGTGAACCATGGAGTCACCTGGGGAAAAGTATGTCAGACAAAGGACACAGTGCAAAGGCCCTGAGATGGAAGCACAGCTAGAGTGTCTGAAGAAGAGTAAGGAGGCCCGTGTGGCTGGAGTAGAATGTGTGAGACAGAGTAGTGGGAGATGAAGTCAGAGAGACGGAATATAGGAAGGGACAGATCGTGCAGGGCCTACTAGCCCATTAATAAGGACATTGACTTCTATTCTGAGATGAGAAGACATTTGAAGGTTTTGAGCACTGGGTGGCATTATCTGACTTAATATTTTTAAATGATTATTCTAGTCTAGCTGGTCTATGGAGAATTGACTAGGTGGGCAAAGGCAGGAAACAGGAAGATCAATTAGGAGGCTGCTGTAATAATCCAGGAAAGAAATGACTCTGGCTTGGATAAGGCAGTAACAGTGGATGTTACAAAAAGAGTCAGGCTGGATGTCTTTTAAGGGTAGAGCTAGCAGAATTTGCAAACCAGCAGGTTTGCTGACAGGCCAAGATTTTTTACCTGACCTCCTGGACTTACATAAGCCTAGGAGAGAAGCAGATTGGGGAAGGAGATGAGGGATTTGTTTGGGAGCTTGTTGAATTTGGTTTGGGGTATGTTAAAGATCCCTATTGGACATCCCAAAGGGAGATCTTAATAGGCAGCAGGGTGTGTGTTTGGAGACCAGAGAAGAGGTTCAGGGTAGAGATAAAAATGTAGAAGGATCATTTTATACGTGGCATTTAAATCCATGTGACTGCATTAACATAGCAAGCATTTTTGGTTTGTGTGGTGATCATCTGAGCCACGAAATAGAGCTAGTTTATGGGTCTATGGAGAGATCACCCCATGAACCAAGCCTCATAAGTAAGCATTGTTCTACCACCTGTGAAAAACGTGGCCAGTAACCCCCAGAGAATCAGCTAGAAGAACAGCTCATATCAAAGGAATTGGATGTGACCAAAAGTCCATCTGCGTATGTGGCTCCAGTGAATTTCCAAGACTTACAATATAAGATCAAGGAAGAAATGGAGATCTAGGATTATGCAAGAAGCCACGAGGTAGAAGTGTGTTAAAAGATCATTGTGGAGACACAGAAAAGCATCCAGAATGAGCAATACAATTAAGGGGGGATGGGGTGGTCACAGTTTCCTAACAGACCTTTGCTGCTCTGCCTGAAAGACAGAAAAAGTAAAAGGGAAAAAAAAAAAACCTGGAAAAAAACTGCTTCTGATGTATACAGAACGACCAGCTGAAAAAGGATGAACTCTTCCCCAACTCCACTCTGCCTAGGTCGGAGAGTATGGGAGGGAATGAGATATAAATAGCAGCAAGGAGTTCAGAAATGGCGACCCATCCTCCTGGTCTCCTTGCCAAGGACTGAGGGCTTTCCTGGGTGCTGGACTTTCAGTGTAAAACAAGGACCACCCGGGCAGACCCAGATGGTGGGGCAGTCTGGGTTCAGGCCAGTCTAGGTTAGTCCCTTCCCAGGACTAAGGAGTTTGGCAGTGCAGTAGAAAACAACTTATTTAAAGATTTAAGTTTAGACTAATAGGTGCAGGTAAAATCAGTGTTTTCCCTCTTTGAGGTTTCACATGCTTAACCCTTTAACTTCTGGAGGGATCTCAGAATCACTCCTTGCACATAATGACTTCTGATAGGACGGATCATTGTAGCCCCACGGTTTGGAGACATGATGCAAAGTCAAAGGAGTGTATGTGTCAGACAGCAGGACATCATTATGACTCAGGGTAGGCTGCAGTGATTTTTTAGGAGGTACCAGGGAATTGAACCTGGGACCTTGTACATGCTAAGCAGGCCGTCAACCACTGAGCTATACCAGCTCCACTGCAGTGATCTTTTGAGGCCAAAGGACTCTGTCTGAACAGGGCTAGGTACTAGAGGTCTCTACTGAGCACTCTGGTTGCATTTTTCCTTGACCGTGTGGAAGGAATCCCCAACATATCCTGATCCTGCTCGCTGCTGAGCATTTGTGAGCTTTTACCTCTGCCTAGAATATGCTTTCTGCCCAACACACACACACACTGCAGGTCTTGGCTTAAACATCACTTCTGATGCCTTGCCTATGGTTGCTAAGGACACCCTTGAAGTGTGGGAGACCCTGTCCCAAAGTGGTGTCCTTGCCTCTTTGCTGGTATGTTTTCCCCAGTCAGTTAAGGCAACAGTTATATTGTGTTCACCTTTAAATTCCACAACATAGTCCACTTATTGCACTTGTAAATGTGCAATAATAACTTTTTGAATGACTGCCTGAGAGGAGTTCTCCTCTTTTCTGGTACTCTTTGTTATATAATCACTTTCCTAAACAACTTTCCTTCATGTGAATCAAATCCACAGCACATAAGTTGTGTTATATAGAGCTTACTCAGTAATAATGAGCAAGAAACTAAGAGAATTAGGAGCTCAAATTACAACTAAAATAATTCCAAATACAAATAAAAGTCATTATAGACCCAGAATGTGAGCCCGTAGTCACACTTTTCAATCTCCTTTTCTTTGATCTATTTTAATGTTTTCAAGAAAGTTTTAAGAACGCTTTAGTATGATAATTAGTATGCTTACAGATTTTGCTTGTTCAAGAGCAAAATCTCTGAATTCTCAATCCACCTCAAATTTTTCAATTTTGAAAACTCATTCTTTCCAGGGTACTGATCTCCACAATACACATTTTGATTTTAGATAATGAGATCCCGGGTTTCCTCAGCAACTCGGCTACCCACATGGTCCCAGAGTCACACTAAAGCAGGGGTTCTTAACCTTTTTTGTTACTTGGACCCCTTTGCCAGTCAAGTGAAAACCACGAACCCCTTACTAAGTCCACACTATACTGTGTATTATTTAATAAATATATCACACCCGCACCAACACGTCCCCACAATAACGCTTTTTTCTAATTTAAATTCAAGCTCATTAATCCCTTGTGAAGAACCCCTGCACTAAAGCCTTTTACAAAACGGGCTCTGGTGTCTCTTTGGATCTCAATCTCAGGTCATCCCCTGGGGGATTCCAGACAGGGACAGGGGCCAGGGCCAGCCTCAAGAACTGTGGGCTGTCATATCAGCCAGAGAGTGGAAGGTGGGACCCAGGACCGCTGGACGTTACGCACATGCTCCCCAGACAGCAGTATTTCCAAGGCAGGGTTGATCTTGAATTGGCAGAGCTGAATTCTAGGATAGCATGTGTCTCTTGTGGCCGTACTAGTGGAATCACCTCAACCAGCTGGTTCAGACCCTTTTCCTGAGCCAAAAACCACTTGTCTCCAGTTCCACACTTTGCCAGTTTGTTGTAATCAGAAAATTCTCAAAATCAATGAGCACACAAACAAGAATAAAACTTTCCATTGAAATTCCTCAACATGGCAAAATGCTTTCCTTCATGATAAGCCTGAGAAGGTGGAGGGAAACCTGTTTAAACATTAAATTCACGGCTGAAATAAGCCAATAAGCTTATTGGAGAGGTTACGTTTTATTTTCATCTGTGTTAAAAGGGCCTGGTACTGTATGTTTTTTTTTTTGGAGTTTTGATATCCATGCTTTCAGTTCACCAAAAAAAACCCAGGAAGATGGGGATGATAAGGTGATGGGGTTAATTATCAAGTGACTCGTGGCCTGGCCGACAGCTTTGTAGAGCCCAGAATGCGAGGCTTGGAAGGGACCATAGCTTGACCATCCTGTCAAATTCTCTCTTCTACATGTGAGAAAAAGAACTCTAGAGGGGCAAAGTGACTGAGGTTCCACAGCTTGGTGTGGCAGAGCTAAGATTAGAACCTGGTGCTTTTTTTGTTTGTCTCATTGTGGTTTGTGCAGGAAGTCCTCCCAATATCCTCCTTCTACTACCCTATTTACTTCTTTTAAGCAATAATTTTAATTGTATCTTCCCCTCTCCTCCCAGTTCCTGGGATAAGAGATCAAGGTAGCAGTTGCAGAAATTCAGAGCAGGGCTCTCTTGGCTGCTCGCCAAATGCCAGGGAGCCCACCTGAAAAGAACCCAATCACCCTCGCAGTGCAGGGCTCAGGGTTCTGCCCCGTAACCTGTGGGGGTGGCAAATCAACTGATGAGCCCAACTCGGCAGCCAAAGCTAAAGACGGCACACACGTGAACTTTTGCCACTTTTGTATTTTATTGTGGAACTGAGTTCTTTTTTTTTCCTTTACATCAAATATCCTCAATGGAAGAGGGGATATTGCACACAAATATCATAAAAGCACTACGTATTACTTTCACTGGAAACTAATTTTCTACATTAGATATGACTGGATAGGATAGAAGTGATGCAGGATTATAAGACATAATACCATACACAGCTGCAGACTGACACAAACACCATTCAGAACGAGAGAGAGGAGTGTGAGGTGCTTCTCAGTCGGGCTCAAGACCGCCTCCTTCCAGGGCCGGAAAGGAAGGCTGCATGAGCGCGGGAAGCGGGGCTGCGCTGCCAGGTGTTCTCCAGGGGCAGCCAGGCCTTGCTGCCTCTTCTTGGCTCCTGCTCGGAGGAGCACCAAACGAGTGCAGAGAAGCTGTTTATTTTTTCCCTTCCTTCTCAGTTTGTGATGCTGCCTTTTAAATTAACTTAGTAAAGTCACAGACAGATTTTTAAAAGAGCAAATAGTTTTAATACCAGGTGAATAACCTAATTGCTTTCAAAGAAATGCTCATCCCTAGGCTGCTTTTGGTGTGTTGTTCAGTTGGTTAAAAGAGAAAAGCTTACATTTCCTTTCAAATGGAAACAGGATCTTTTTTTTTTTCTAAATCTGAAGTGCAAAAGAAAGTTATTATCCTAACTCACAATATCATCACTGAGCAAGAACCTCCTGTGATAGGTGTCTAAAGAGAGGCAAGAAAAGCAATTTCAGGATTGTAGAACAGCTCCTGAGAGCTGGGATTTGGTAAAAAAAGGGAAAATGGAAGTCGGCAAAATTCCATTAGCAAATGATTAAATCTTATTAAATGAGTATTGGAAAGCTCCTAAACTATTGGAGACACTTAAAACATTCATATACACTGGGGAAACCATTCACTATGATAGGTAAGGTTAAGAAAAAAAAATTTTTTTTGAACTCCATGGAAAATGGCATTTAAGAAGGGGAAGGAGGGAGTCAGTCATTGTATCCAGTCCCACCACAAGACTGAGAAAGCATGCACAGGGCTTGGGGTTTGGAGAAAGGGGATAGAATTGGTTAAAATTGAAAACAGAGGATCATCTCTAACATTTAGTCTCTGCAGAATTTTGTTTAAGAATACTACCAAAAAGGTCATGATCATGAATGCTATCTCAATGGAATCCCATCATTTAAACAGAGCGTAAATTCCTTCCACTCAAATATTCAATCTATACAATTGGAGTAAGTAATCAGTATCGAACAGAACTTCTAGAAGTCTGTGAAGATCGCCAGCTCTCACCATGAATGTCCATGGAAAGTTGTGATGGCTGTTATTAAACTAATTGTGTATGTATGGGACCAGCAAAATTAGGTTAGTCACACAGGTAGGAAAGATGTCTGGAAGGACAGGAGAGACCTGTAATGCAAATATTGGTTTTCCTGGTATACTCAGGCTTTGTGGTCATCATTGAGAACAATGGAGGGAGAAAGGTATTGAAATAGTTCACAGGAAAAAAAGCCAGCTGACCAAGTGACAGTTTTTGTATATTTTTCCCATTAAATCCCATAGCAGAAAAAGAAGCAAGAAAAGAGCAGTGGGGGTAGAGTGGTTATAATTGAAGACTGGCTATAGTTCCCCTAAAATGTCTACTTTTTAAAGCAAAATAATGCACATGTTTAAAAATTTTAAGTTTGGAAACTGGAAAACAATTCCATCTTCTATCGAAGAAAAATCAACCAGAGGTCTGGATTTGACAAGAAGGCTACAAATCTGTTTCTCCTTGCATGTATTATGAGGACCAATTCAACTTAACAGCTACCCACTAAATAATAATCTTGAGTATCTTGGTTTGTCTCATAAAATAAGTCTTAAGTAATTGAGTTTATACTCAACGAAATTCATTTTCATCACAATGACTTTTCCATTGTGTGTTAATTTTTTGTACCCTTAATGTGTTATTTTTAAGTATTTGAAAGACATGGGGTAATAAATAAAAGCTGCATTTCTAGAGAAGCCTAACAAAAATAGAATATTATTTTTTCTTAAAAATTAAACGTTAGAAAAATGTAATTCACAGCATTAAGTAGACTGCACAGGCCCTCAGTGAAAGGGCCCCAAAGAAGCATTGCTTAAACCCTCATAATGGTTAGCAGTGCAAAACATACACTCATAAGACAAAAATAAACTAACAATGTTAATTTTGAAATAAATAACTAACACAGAAAATAAAATGAGGTCATTGTTCACTACTTCGTAGATCTTAGAGTCTGCAGGAAGGGCAACGTGACAGAACACAGCACGGCTGTCACTGAGAACCTCGCCACGTCTGAACGCTGGATGCACTGATCTGCACCTTGGAATCTGATGTCACTCTGAATCATGATCCAATGATGGAAATGATCTCTGAACTCTACATGATGAACTGTAGGAGTTGGCAATTCATTTGCTTTCAGTGTATTATTCCTTTTATTTTTTAAGCAGAAAAGAAAATCCCAAAGCAAATTTGCACTAGGTTCTTTGAACTTGTCTTGGTTCTTCTACCTCATAGTTGAACATCTTGAAAGAAGCTTGCAGGATACCACTTGGTGATGTGCTGGTACAGGCAATAAAGCAGCCCACCATGCCATTCTTCCCCACTCTCAAATAGCACATATTCAGATTTTTATGTTATGGGATCAAAGGGTGGGAGGTATCATTATTCTTGGTACTTATGGGCTTTTAATAAATATTATTACTGCAATATCAGACCTCAGTCTCACCAGAACTTCAAAAAGCATTATTCAATTTTTTGTCTTATGAAACACTTAAAAAAAAAAAGACTGTCACTTGAAAATTTTCTTTGCATTTTCCTGTAAAATGAAAACATTTGTTAAAAAGTTCATCTATGAAAGGTTCTCACATTTCTAAAAAAAAAAAAATTCTTCTGTACACTTGTTCCCATAATTACGTTGAAATTAATGGAAAATAAGAAAAAGCCAATGTAAGACAATGGAAGGTAAATACTGTACACTTGCTGAGAACCTCTTCCACTATAAGATTCACTGTTTTCCCAGTTCTGATCATAGAAGCCATTTCAATCTTTAGCTTGCAGTAGTAAAGAAGCTATGAAAGGCTCAACTTGTTTGGCTGAGGGAGCCATGGGTGCACTGAGATGGTGTCAACACATGACTCAGCATCAAACTATTGCACCAGTCAGATCGGCTTCTAGTACCCCACACGTGCACACACATGCTCCTTTAACTGGAGTATCTATAATCCTACACGGATGTTTTATAAACTTGCTGTCTCACATTAAAAAATAAGTGCATCGAGTATCTTTGTACATTCAAGTCACTTTCTAAGGCAAATTGTCTACCGTATGTACTCCCAACTGCTTTGGTATTTGCTTCAGTTAATTGGGGTGGACTTGGGTGTTGATGCATGCAGGTTAATTGACTCAGAGTGGATTAAGTGGGTGGACAAATGCTGGGAGCATGCCTTAGATCAATCTACTCGTGAGTTTTCAAAGTCTGAGAGTTCTGAATGGGGTTCAAACCACTTGCATGTCTAGTCTACACTCACTATGTTATGTCAGTGTGCAGCCTTCAAACTGAAGGAGCCTAATTAAGGCATGGAGATCTCAGGTGCCTTCATAACAAATCGTATTCTTTTCATTTTCCTCTAGATGGCATGTTTTAGAAAAGTAAGACTTTTTTGATGACTCAGACTGACACAAATTGAAAATTTTGCCTATGTAGATTACAGAATACCTATTTGCCTGAGAAAATGCAGACTTAATTGTTGGTTATTTTCTCCTTACCCCACCCTGCACTCTCTTTTTCTCTCTGGGCATCTCACCAGCACTCTCTCCATTACATCTCCTTCTCTTGCATTCTTTTTCTTTCTCATTCTCTCTCTCCTTCCTGCAATTTCTCTCTCTTGCTCTCTCTCTCTCTCTTGCTCTCTCTCTCTAAGACAAATGCCTCTACCTAGCAGAAGTCAGTTGGGTTTGCTAGTGCGTGGTTTCCAAATGTTCAGCAGAGATGAACTGGGGCAGGTAATTTTGCAGTAATTTGAACCCTATTGTGGGAATACTGTTACTTCCCTTAGCAATCAGCAAAAACTGAGAAATATTAGTGACTTGCATCACTGTGATACAGTATAGCATTTGGCAGGTAATATAGTTCAGCGACTTAATTAGATGAATTGACTTTTTTAGAAAAGGTGGTTTCAAATGGAAGAATTTCTGGAAACAGAGTTCAAATCCTGTGGTGTGGCTGGCCTTGGTCTTTACAGTTCAATCTTGCAGGCAGGGAAGGATTCGTCTTGCATGACTACAGTGCTGCTGCTTGCTAAAACCATGATGTTGAGGTCCTGCTGTTTCTCATGGGTCTCCTGGTACCATTCCCTCATCACTTCTGAGTCATGTGTTGGGATCAGGGTCACCTGCAGGGAGAGAGAAAATGGCTTTTGGAGGGCAGAGCCTGAAACCAGATGAAAAAGTAGAACAACAACATGATGTTAGTCCATTAGAAGAAAATCTTCTATTTTCCTCAGGAAATGCAAAAGACTTTTCAACTTACATTTTCCAGGAACCAGACACAACTATTGACTAGTCCATTAGCTCATTTGTATTCACTGTCAGTTTTTCAATTCATTAGTGTCAAGAGAAGTGCTATGGTTAAGGTGAAATTTCTTGCCTTTTCTTGAGTACAACTGGTGGGTTTTGCATTAAAGAGGTATATTTAATCTAAAGAGCTTCAGGTATTATTGTAGTCCAAGGCCCTTACAAGCCCACTAATGCTTGCAGTTAACACTGCAGCCTGAGAACAAAGGTGTGTACCTTTCATTGGTGTGCATGGTTGGGGTTGAGTGGGATGGGTAGGTAATGGTGTTGTCAATGGTCAAAATTTCATCTAGTATTTCCTAAGAGGCCACTGGGTGCTTCTTGTTAGATTTCATATGATTAAATAACAAGTAATTCTATTTAATAGTATATAAACCCAGTTTACTATGTGACTCTGTGCAGAACCTCAAGCAAAACTTATGTAAGCTGAAATAATAAGAGGCAGTTCGTGGCCAGACATGTTTGGGAGAAGACAGGTGGGAGCGTCCCACTGGGGACCATTTTCCACAATGCTGTTCCTGTGGAATTTCACATGGACAGTTCATTTTCTAAATGGCTAGATTCCTAACTTGGTCTACGTGAAATACAAAGGAGTAAAGACAATTCTGTAGCAGCTCTTACATGGAAATATGGCCACTTTGATTTATTACACACAATACTCTTGGCATGGAGGGGGTGGGGGAGAGCAAGTAACCTTGAGCCCATTCTGCAGATAAATTAATTGTGCCATAGGGGGGTGAGGCATCTTTTTTCCAAGGCCTTGGTGGTGGTGCCAAGGATAACAGCTTTCAGTTATGTCATGTGAAGGCCCATGAGGCACCTCATGTGGCTCCACAGTCGTAAATGTTCATGATCCCTTCCCTCTGCCTCTGGCGCCAGCTGAGTCTGCAGCGCAGGCACTGCAACAGAGCTCTTACCTGCATGCTGCTGCCCCATTGAGCCTTCCCTTCCAATAAGGCATCCAGGACAGCCCGGCTGGGCTCCTCCGCGGCGGGGTCATTCCCACTCACCACGTAGTAGGATGACCTCACTCTCTTGAAAAATTCGACATCCACATTTTTACTGTTGCTGTGGTTGGGGATATAGCACAGGTCCAAATACACAGGGGGGCCTGGAGGCACCGCCGAGGACTTGGCTGTTTTGGTGGCTCCTGGTCCTTTGGTAAACAAAGGCAAAGAGAAAGCAAAAGTCACAGCAAAGCAAAGAGACCCATACCCCCAATACACCCTCCCTACTCATCTATAAGGAGCTCCTCTGGGACATGTAATGGGGAGATTGGACATTCCCATCTCCCTGGGAACTGGCAGAGGGCATTTAACACTGGCAATTTGAGAACCTATAACATGGCTGTTTACCATCTCAACAGAAATGAAGAACGCGATGGCTTCCCTTTGTGGACAACCCATAGGAAGTAAGAAGCATTTCAGGCCTTCCCAAAAGATGAGACCAGATAGTAAAATGCCTTAAGAGCTACTAATATGCACATAACTTGAAAAGTAATCTAAGAAACAGACTTTAAAGGTCAAAAGGAGGCATCTGCATTTGGCAAACCGTAATTAAGGAGATCTTAGTAATCCACTCTATTTTATAGCAATTTTACTGGCAAAAATATCCAACCCTCACACTGGACCTAGTAAATAAGTCAGACTTTAACTCCATATGGATTCCTAAGACCCTGGACCTCATTCACAAAAACTGATGAAACAGTGTTCTCTGCTCTGAAAAGTCAGATGCCTCTCCCTAGGCAAGGCTGAGTACCAAGCATTGGCATGAGGACCGTTCTGAAAGACTGGGGTTTCTCTAGCCAATCAGGACATGTAAGACTGGGGAGAGGGGCATCTTGCAGCCAGAATCCCCTGTCTAAATCAGAAAGGCCTGGGCAAAGTAAAAATTCAGATCAATCCAAAAATTTCCTGGCACTTTGTCTGGTGAACTGGCTTTCTCACTTGTTTCAGGAAGCAGGGGCTACATCAGCTAGCTCTCCTGAAGCGAGTGGTTGTTTGCTGGTTTGTTTTCCCCCTCTTGCTCTCTACTGGGTAAGGGAGACAGAAATCTGCTGCAGCTGAGCCCCTGCAGGGTTTCTACATTGTGGGTCCCTCAGAAGGCCTTGTGTTCCCTAGTAGTTACCCCTCCAGTGGACAAGCCAACCCAGGCCAAGATTAAAATCTGGGTAGGGGATGATGTGGAGAACTCATGGCATTAAAATTAAAGCTAAATCTTTGCAAATCCACTATGACCAACAGGAACAGTTGACACAGACTTGGTTTTAAACTGAGTTTATACAATGAACCCTGATGAATTAAAATGTCCATTATTCAGTATGGCTTGTATCAGGAAAAAGGGCTCTTTTTTTTCCCCTCCCCACCCTACGCCAACCTCCAACAGACACACTCACACAGAAAAACTGATTTACAAATCTAAGAAGGCTTAAAGTTTTTGAAACAGTAGAATAAGCATTCTACGGAAGCGGTTCTTCACCCTGGCTGCACAAGTACAGTGACCTGGGAAACTTACGAAACACACTGATGACTCCAGGCCTCATCCCTTAAACCAGGGGTTCTTAACCTTTTTTGTTCCATGGACCCCTTTGCCAGTCAGGTGAAAACCACAGACTGCTTACTAAGTCCACACCATACTGTGTATTATTTAATAAATATATCACACCCCCACCAACATGTCCCCATAAGAATAATGTTTTTTTTGAATTTCAATTCAAGCTCACGGACCCCTTGTTAAGAGCCCCTGCCTGAAAGTGTGGTTTCATTGGGCTGGGATTGGAGTCTAGATGCCACTGTTTTCTAAAAGCACCCCAGCTGATTCTAATGTGCACTGCTCTAAAGCCATTTAAAATGCCACCTAGATCTTAATATGCTTGGTCCTCTTTCTATGGTTTTATAAAGACTGTCATCACCGAGTGAAAACCACCAGTGAATTCTGTCTACTATCTGATTTTATTTGGGGGTGGTAGTGGATAGAGATCAGCCAAACTGGTATTTGGATAAACTGACTCACTTTTAAAAATAGGTTAACTGATCATTTAAATGAATCTGAGCTGAAAACCTTCAAAATATCCATTTGTGGCCCTCCTAAAGAATTGTGACATGTAGCATAAGTTTGTGAGCTATGTGCCTTCTAATTATTAAGAATATCTGCAAGATGTTCTCTTGCACATTAAATCAATGCAATGAACACCAAATGAATATTGCTCATGGAAGCACAAACTGAGGAAATGGACAAAAGCTGACATAAGTTTGTTTTAAAAATGAATCATTGTGCAATTTTGCCTGTTTAGAAATCCATTGGGAAAGCATCTTCAAAGTAAATAAATAAATTTTTTAAAAAGTAAATTCAAATGAACTCTTCTTTATTTATTACTTTGACTTTAAACGTTCTCTTTATATGGACAAAAAGGTTTGGAAATTCAACTGCATGGGCTAGTGTATATGTTCTGGCAAGTATGGTAGCAAATGTCAGTTGGTTTTTATCTGTTTAAATAGATTTTATGTGTTCTCCTAAGTGCAAGTCAGTAGTCAACTTTCTTAGACCAATGGGTTAATTATTTGGTGTTTTTTCATTAATTCTAAGCATGAACAGGTTCAGTTCTTTTCTTCATGCATGTAAAACACCACATGTAAAATTGATGCTCCATATTGCTTATGGTCAAAATGTGTAGCTGTAACTACCTTCCCAAAATGTGAATTTGAGAGTCCCAAAGTTTCATCTATCAGATTTTACCTAATAAATCAAGGAAATGTTATTCATTTTTTATTTCACATGTTTGGACCAATTCATACTTCTTTGTGAACTGTGGTCTAAATCTCCTGAACAAATAAGATTTATTAATGGAAATTCCAGTCATTGATTAGAAGCAACAATATGAAGCTTGGCCACCCAAGACCTGCTCCATCAAAAACCCAGGTCACTCACAATTTCTCTAAAAAACCCAAGTCATTGCTGAGAACCTAATAAATCTGGGAACCAGAACCAAAACAGAAAGCCAGGGATATCTGCTCCTGCCACATGGGATTTCAATCTGAAAGAAAATTATGAGTCACCATTAGTGAGGCCATGGGATAAGGGAGGGACGGGAGAAGAGCCTCAATGCTTTTCTCTCAATTTGTACTGGGTTCCCACTAGTCAACTGAAAGGATAATTTGTTGGCTGATGAAAAAAGAGAGCATTGCCTGTCATGGGCATGTATCTCCAGCCTGTTTTTTTTGTGTGTTTTTTTTTCATGAAAAAAAAAATTGGAATATAAACTTGGGTTAGACTGCCCATTCCAAGCTGGGCTTGCTTGAAACTCCCTTAGGCCTTTGGGAGCTAGCTCCTGGCCTGTGTTGCGTCAGCTTGATTCTGGGGACAGTGCAGCTGAAGCTAATGTCAACATGGTTGATGATATAGACAAGGACTGCAGTGGTTGTGTTCCAGAATGCGGCAAACCCAGGAATGCCAACTGGTGAGCCAGAGCCTCTCTGGGCCATATCCTGCCCTAACCAGATGCCTGAAGGTCACAGTGGGCTGGGACATATTCTCCTTTGGCAGAAGAGAATAGAAAAGGGAACCTAAAGCACCAACTGTGCTCTCTTATCTTCCTAGCCCAAAGTCAAATGGGGAAATTTAAAGGCTCCATGTGGTTTCTCCAAATAAAAGTAAAACTGTTATGGCCAATTCAGGATGCCTGGCATCTTCACCAACCTACCTGCAGTTGCGGTCTTTACCGATTTGGATGTAGAGGCATTGGTGGCATTCTTGGTCTCCTTGTCTTTCTCTTCCCCACGTGCAGCTTTGACCTCTGGAGTGCTGGTGGGTTTTGTCGCTTTTTCCACAGATTCTTTCTTCTTAGGAGAAGCCACTCTGGACACCTTATCTAAGGATTCCTTCAAGCCCCCTGGTTTTGGTGAAGCAGTAGAGGGCTTGGACTTCCCATCGCCTTTTTTGACAGGTGAAGATGACTTGGTCTTTGTACCTGGCTTTTTGGTTTTGGCCTTCTCTTTCAGATCTTTCTTCAGAGCTTTGCCGAGGTTCTGCTCAATGGCCAAGGCCTCCGGATCCACCATGGACACATCAGGGTGGCGTGGAGAAGGGCTTCGGTCTTGCACGGGGGCCGGAGGTGGGTCCATGTGTTTGTAGGTGACGGTTTTGTCTGTGGGAATGGTTTCAGATTCATCTTCAGAGTCGATATTTGCATCAGCTGTGATGGAGGGGCACTCTTCAGTCTCCGGGGGAACATCTGAGTCTGTCTGCGATGGGGCTGACTCGCTAACAGAGGTTGGAGGGGTTTCATCACACTGCCGCCCCTGTTGCTTGCCTCCTGGGGGTGGTGGGGCTCCTCCTGATTGAGTGAGGGGCTTCTCAGACTCTTCAGTTGGCTCTTCACTGGCAAACCACTCTAGAGGATTGGGATTAATGAAGGAGGGTGAAAGCTCTGTCTTAGGATGCTTGTATTCACAGGAGGACACAAGGCATAAATCGACATCCTGGCGGACCTCAGAAGGGGACTTCTTTTCAGCAGTGTAGCAACGGTCTGGAGTCTCATAGGAATATGTAGATGCCTGAGGGGTTCTAGTGATTTTCTCTGTAGTCTCATAAGAGTAGGTGGAAGGAGCAGGGGTTCGTGTCGTTTTTGTAGATGCCTCATAGCCATAACTTTCAGACTCGGGGAAACTGGAAATTTTCTCAGTGGTCTCATAAGAATAGCTGGAATCTCCAAGTGTGTGACCTCCATCTTCAGAGTCATCATAGCCATTGCTGATGTCATCCAGGAGCCTTCTAGACCTCTCAGCCTTTTCATAGCTGTAACCACTGACTTCGGGGGTCTTTGTCATCGTCTCACTTATCTCACATGAGTACCCACCCTCTTCGGGAGTCCGTGTGGTCTTCTCCATAATTTCATAGGCATAACCACCATCCTCTGGGGTCTTGGTTTTCTCAATGGTCTCATAGGTGTAGCCACTGTCACTTGGTGATTTTGTGGTTCTTTCTGTCTTCTCATAGTAATAGCCACCAACCTCTGGGGTCCTGGTGGTTTTCTCATAAGATTCATAGGTGTAATCTTCTTCATCTGGGGATCTGATTGTTTTCTCAGCCTTTTGATAGGCATAGCTGAAATCACCAGGTGTCTTCCCTCCATTATCCTTCTCCACACCAGATGTTGTCAAATCTCTATTCAAGGCTAGATGGTGTTGCATTGTATCAAATAACATTGAGGCACGGAAGCCATAGGCCTCTGCGGATGCTGCATCCATTGGTGGAGAAGAGGAACTATGGCTAGCTGCTGTGCTCTCTTTGACTGCAGAGGTAGAATCTGAGAAACTGGGTGAATATAAAGGAGAGGACTCTCTTGGGGTTAGTGGAGAGATGTCAGATTTTGGTGAAAGTTTCTCTCCTTCCAGACTTTGTACTTTTTCAGAGGTGAGAGAGGCATATAAGGACATATCTCTGGGAGGAACAACATCAGATAGAGTATCTTCTTGCAGAGGAGAAGCAATCTGAGAAGGGGTATGTGCGGAAGAGGTGGATGGGGAGGCCTCTACCTGAGATACTGAGATGAGCTCAGAAAGATCATTATCTTGGGTGTAGGATGGCTCCTCTGTTGGTGGTATCTTATGTGACAAACTAGAGTCCTGCATGTCAGAAGGACTATAGTCCACTTCAGTTGGCCCATTTTCCGTGATGTGAAGCATACTTGCACCCACTGTAGGCTGATCTGGAGACTGTCGACTGAAGTCCATAGCAAGGGAATGCTCAGGGGATTCCTGACCGAATTCAATAGACATCGAGGATTGTTCAGATCTGTGATCTTGAACTGGTGTCCTGGACTTGGCTGTTTTAGGGGAGAAATCTGGTGGAGAGATCGACATTGGTCTTGGGCATTCTTCTTTAGATGGAGACATTTCTGTTTCCTGGAAAGTGGTAGGCGTTTGCACAACAGACACTGAAAGGGAATCGTCCACTTCTGTGGAATGTGGAGAGCCAACCTCAGCATGCAGAGAAGGAGATACATCATCCGTTGTTGGCTCTGGGAATGAACTCGTAGCCACGGATGCTGTGGAGACTGAAGCCACACCCTCTATATGAGAGTATGTGTCCTCTGCTACACCCTCATCAACAGGAGTAGCTGACTTGTCTGAGACAGTGCCTTCAGAAATGGACATTTTGGTGTCTTCTTTAAAAGATCCAAACTGACTGACATCTATTTGTGTAGGAGAAACATCTCCTAATTTCCTTTCATCCAAAGCCAGTCCTGGTTGAGAACTCATGGCTTCAATATCATCATTTTTCTTTTCTTGACCAAAATCTTCCTTTATTGGTATAAAGTCTGTGCTTTTCCCTTCTTGTTTATCTTGGAAAAGACCAGTAGAAGTTATTTCGGAAACTGGACTTATTTGATCTGGAAAGCTTTGTTTTCCATTCTTTCCTTCAAAGGGACTTTCAATACATCTGTCCAGAGCCTTGTCATCAGCACTTAGGAAACTTTCGTATGCAGACTCTGACCCAATTAGGGGAGGGCTGCGTAAAGGAGACAAAACTTTTTCAATAGGAGACTCTGAATCAGGCACTGGTTCATCCATTGGGCTTATGGAAGGCTTTTCATTCTCATCTTTGTCATCATCAAATTCAAAACTCACTGGAACTGCTGGTGGTTTTTCAATGACTTCTGTGGGGAGGTGATTGGATTTCTCATCAGTGGGAGACTGATAGTAAGGTGTGTGGCCAGCACTGCCAGTCACAGACTGAGACGGGGATACCACTTCCAGGGTCTTATCCTCAGGACTCGCACAATGTTCTTCAACTACTTCTTGGGTCACCTCAGGAGACACTGGGGCTACTTCTGGCTCTGCTGAGACTTTAATCTCATTGGGTGTCAGAGAGAAGTTCACACTACGTTCGCCCAGAAGGGTCTTTTCTGTGGGTGATGGTGGAGATGGACTCAAGGATGGGCTCTTAGATGGGCTAAGTTTTTCATGCAAATCTGAAGTGTCTTTGATCTCCAATGTGGCACTGGCTTTCACTTCTTTCTCTCCAGAACAGTAAGCGTCATGTAGAGCAGATTTGCTAAATTTGTCTTCTTCCATGGACGAGGGTGGTGATATGGTGGAAGCTGAAGCATTGTAATCCTTGCCATCAGTGGCATCTGTTTTTGACCCATCAGATAATCCATTGAGTGGTGTAATAGTAGGTTTGGAGTATTCCTGAGAATACAGTGAAGATTCGTATTTGGTAATATTTACGAATTCCTGAGATGGGGACTCTGTCTCTTCATTGTTGGTCTCATCACTCATCACATCACGAGGGGTAGACATCTCATCCATTGGGGTGGGCTCACTGGATATCTCAATGGTAGACTGAGTATAGCCAGAAGTGGCAGTGAATTCCTCAGGCTGGTCTTCTCGATTCTCCTCATCAGAAGCGGTGGCCTCACTCTCTGAGCCTCCAGGTAAAGTCTCATCATGAATTGAAGATGCAGGTTCTTGGGCAGGAGATTGGGCTCCCAGTTGCTTGGCTGATGTGGTAAGGAATCCATACTGATCCTCAACACCACCAGCCTCTGCCGCCTTGTCAACCACGGCCATCACATAGTCTTCTGCTTCAATTTTTTCACGCTCATATTCCTCCTCTCTGGCTTCCTCTGCTTTGCCCTCCTCATCACCCTCCTCCTCAGATTGTTCAGTTTCCCCTTTCTCAACTGCCTCATCCATGTCTTCTTCTGCTCGATCATCCCCACTAGCCACAGACTCCCTCTTCTCCTTGATATACACGTCTGCCTCAGCCTTCGCACTTTCCTCATCCTCAATGAGGCTGTGCTTGGATGTTCTCACACACACGTTCTCTTCACCATCCTCTTCTGGCTCCTCAGCATCCTCGGTTTCTGCCTTCTCTTCATAGTCTCCGGTCTCTGAGGATTCTTCAAAACCAGCTCCTTCATCTTCAAATTTTTCAATGTCATCTACTCCCTGCTTTTCAACTGGTTCCAGTTCCTCGGGTGTTTGCTCACATTCGCCCTCTCCTTCAGTGGTGGTGATCCCCTCATCAGGGGACTCTGCAGGACCTTTGATGACTTCGGTCTCTTTCTGGATGACAAAGGCTTCAACTGGCTCATTCTCCTTGAGTTTTTCTTCATCTTCTCTCAGCTCCAGCTGAGGCTTCATGTCCTTTGCTATATCGACCTCTTCAGCCTTTAACTCTTCAAAGTCCTTGGTTAGATCCTCAGGGGATGACATAAGGGACCTCTCAGCTTCGAGATCTTTGGCAGGGCCAGTGGCCGCTATTTCAGCCGCAGCCCCCACAGCTGCTGCAGTGGCCACAGTGCCGATGGCTGCAGCTGCAGCCTCTGTTGTCTTAACTTCCTTCTTAATGACTTTAATTTTTCCCTTCTCCTTTGGCTTCCCAGCAGCAACAGCATCTTTCTTGACAGCCTCTTCCTTCTTGGGTACTTTTGGCTTTAATGCAGCTGGTTTTTTTGCTTCAGATAGAGGTGTAGATGGTTTCTTTAAGTCTTTAGGGAGCTTCTTAATTTCTTTTTTGGGCTCCTTTTCTTCTTTTTTAATTTCCTTCTTTTCTTCCTTCTTAACTTCCTTCTTGGTTTCCTTCAGTGGTGTTTCTTTCTTAACCTCTTTCTTGGATTCCTTTTTCTCTTCTTTCTTGACTTCTTTTTTGATTTCCTTTTTCACCTCTTCCTTTTTTGGTTTTTCCTCCTTCTTGATAGGTGTTTTGTCCTCCTTTTTAGCCACTTCTTTCTTTGGCTTTTCCTTCTCCTCTTTCTTTTCTTCAGATTTTAACTTTGTTTCCTTTTTTACCACCTTCTCCTTGGCAACTTTGGGTTTGACATCTGTAGCTTGCTTTTCAGCCACCTCAGCTTTCACTGAAGGCTGGTCTTCCTTGCTGGGAACCTCCTTTTCAGTCACTGGAGGTTTGGTCTCTGCTTTTGCCGGCTTGTCCTTTTTCACTGTTACCTTTTCTTTGCTTTCAACTTTGGGTGCCTTTTCCACATGGTTAACTTTTGTGCCATCAGGGGTTTCTTCTTTAGACTCCTTCCGCACAGATTTGCTGGCAAGTGGTTTTGTAGCTGGCTTCAGACTTTCTCGGCTATCAGCCCTTTGTTTCAGTTTTACTTGTTTCACTGTGGGAGAGGCTACCTGGCCAGTGAGATCTTTCTGGGTGGCCAGGGGCTGCTTCAGGAAATCTAAATGTTTGAGCTTTTCCAGCCCTTCCAGGATGTTGTATTGGGTGCTGTTTCCAGGAAACAGGACTCGGATGATTTTCTCTGCAGGGTTTGCCGGATGCCACACGATCAAAGATGAGACTGAAGTTAAATAAGAAATTGGGATATCTACTTCTTGACCATTAGGCAGAATTAGTTCTGCCTTGTCTTTGTTGGTGCCAGTCCACTGCTGCATGAAATACTGCATTTCCTTGCTGCTCTTGACTGGGTTAAGCACATACATCTCAAGTTTACCGACTCCCATTTTTTGGAAAAGAATGACAGGATCGATGGTATTGCCTACACTTCTAAATAGAGGTTCTGGTTTCATGGACAATTTGTTTAGGTACTGGAGAGTAAAACAAGCTTCTTCTATACTTCTCTTCATCTTGATGTTTGGCTCTGGGTTTTTCAGGTTTTCAGGTACATTGAGAAACACTACTCCTAAGTCAGGAGAGATGAGGTTTTTCATCCAGTCACTGTTTGTGGTAGAGCCCTGGGACTGTTCCTCCTCGAGCTCTGCTATTTTTCGCTGTAGCATGCTGTTTATTCCAGGCAAGTTGTCATCCCCAATGTGGGTGAGCAGGATGGAGTCCACTCGGTCCAAGTGCCGGATGAGCTTCCAGAAGCAGGATTTTCTTTCTGATCCTCCATTGATAAGCATATTGAATCCATTCACTGCAAATAATGCAGAATCACCCCTCCCTCCTGGAAAAATGTAACAGCAGGGCTTGGACAGCTTTAGAAATCCACCAGATGTGGGAGGTTCCAGGATGTCAAAGGGAGATGGGACTTCCACTGATTCTGAGAGATACTCGGTAAACTCTGAAAGTCCTTCCATTTCTGGCAATATAGAAGCTGAGTTGAGTTTAATATTGATGAAGTCTTGGAGATTGTGTCTGTCAAGATTGGAGTTTTTCCAGTCTCCTTCTTCAGGACAGAACAGGGTTAAGCTGGCTTTGTTGGCAGGGTGGGTGGTGCTCAGTAATTCCCCAATCTGGGATTTAAAAAACAAAACAGACAAACAAAAAAACAAAAAACAAAAACAAAGAAAAGGTTAAAGTGTCTGTCATCACTGATTCATCATCTTCATCTATTACTAGGTATTATAGGATCATTGGATACACAAAGGGCTGATTTCAAAGATGCATTCATGTAGCGATGCTAGTTGTATAAATGATAAAATACTTCCATCCTGGAAGGTGAACAGCCTCTGTCCTGAGGTCCCCCAATACCCAGTAACCTCCTACTACCTCAACCACCCCCAGTCCCTGCCCTGGGACTCCTTCCCCTCCCTTGATCCAGCAACCTTGTATATGTCCTTGACCAGCAAGGAAACTCCAGAACCCTGTTCCAGTTCTAAGACCAAGGTCCATTCTGGATGCTACGTGCTTGTGCCACAGCAGTTAAAACATACCTTGACTATTACCCCTGAGTATTCACCATGTAAAGTTGCCCTTTAAAACTTTTTAAAGTCCATTTCACCACTGATATAAAATGTTTTCATTTATTCTAGTGGGCTTGACAAAAAAGGCCTGATTGACACATTAAAGGATTTCGATAATAGTGCACTTCTCTCCTTTTAGAATCTGGTAGGTACGAAAGACAAAAGGCTGCTTCCACACATACCACCCTCCCCGCGTCCCCACCCCACCAAAGACAGGAAGTTATGAATTGCTCATTACTGCAAAATTACTGGTTTCTGGCATCAATTCACACTATTTAAAACATGAGTGGTTACCCAGCATATTCTCATACTATGGTTTAAAGTGCAGTTTTGCAAATACAAATGCTTTTATTGAAACTGTGATGATTAAAGCGATTTAGGTAATTAACAAGCAAGTTGCCAAATTTGTCCCTTATTTGCTCATGTTTAAATTCAGTTTGAGACACTACACTTTCTCAAAATTCCTGCTCTTTTCAGGCAAGCTGGGTATGAGTGGAAGATCAAATTTGGCTCCAAAAGATTTCAACACACTGTTTAGTACTTCCCATAGCATGGGGATGTGAAAGAGCAAATCAGAAACAGAACGAAGATTGCAGTTTAATGAAAAAGCTAGTTTCTTTCCCACTTCATATTATGGCCATATGTTTCATGGTCTTAGCCTAGTAAATTCTGAAGGGGAATTAGGTCATAAACTCCAATTTTCTTTTAGTTTCATCAAAGCTTGGACGTCAGCTTACAATTTCAAACTGAAAAGGGCTCTGCGTAATTGATGGTACATGATGAAAGAGCAAAGCAAAAGTTTCATTTGATCCAGCAGGTCTGAACTCTTACATTCTAGTACTAGAGTGGTTTTCTCTGCCTCACATAACCCCTGAATATTAACATTCTGAGCCTACGTGTGCGTGTATAAGGGTAATTTATAAAATCTGAAGTTTCCATCATTAGATTGCAGTAAAATAGCCATTTTTGGTTTGTCTTTAACTTTGATATTTCCCTCTGACTCCTAAAAAGGGATAAAAAAACATTTTCCATTTTGGAAGCTAAGAAAATTGAAAAAGCAGACGGTAGTCACCCTTGGGGAGAGTCTTTGCTCAAATTATTTGCTTGCCAAAGCAAACATAAGCACCAAATATTGTTTCTTGTCCAATAATAGCATAGATCTTTATCCCCAGCACCATCAGAACAATTACAAGTCTCTCGATCCTAATTTTCACACAGGGTACATGCAAATTATTAATGTTTTATAATACATTTTAGGGGAAAATGCCAGGATAACTCAAACTGCTGAATCTTTAACAGTGAAATGTTTACAATTAAGTTTAGTTCTTTAATTTTTGAATTAAAATGAAAGGCGTAGCAGCCGAGGGTCTATAAAACCCAGCCAGTGGAGGGACTATTCAGTCACTAGCTTTTTACATGAAATGTGTGACCACCAAGTTCAAAGAGAAGATTAAAAGACTTGAGGAATACTTCTCTCCTTTCCATCTTATCACCTCTAACCAGAGTTCCTATGAAATGCAGGAAATGACCCAAAAAGAAAACAAGGTCGTGCCAAATTCTGAAGAAGTCAGAGGTAGTGAAAAACAGCAAAGAGAGGTTGGTAAATGGAAAACCATGACATACAAGGAAAAGCAGAGAAAAAAGACAGCTATCCAGGTTTCTTTTCAGAAAAGGGTAAATCCAGTCCCTCTGGAGAAACAGCAGCATGCTATACAGCCTCATTTTGACTTCCTCTAAAGGAGTTTGGAGATCATCATAGTAAAAGGTAGCTATTAATACCATTATACTAAAAGTCCCTGGATGACGGAAAAAGAATCTTCTCTATCTTTGTATCTTATTCATCTTTTTCCCTCCAATATAGAATAAGGCTCAGTGGGTTTTGTTGAATTACATTAAAGTTGGCCAATTCAACACAAGCTGTCTTCCTGGAATGGGCACTTGGGATGGGGTGAAAGCCTGCTAATACTTGTTCAAACACATTCACTGCTACCTTCCCCTGGTTTTTACAAAGATAGGTGAGAGACAGGTCTTGGGGGCAAAAATTGTCTTTTACTCTTTTAATTACTTTTTTCTGATTAAAGGCAGGCATACTAGAAGAGGAAGGAAGGTATAAGAAATAAATGGCTTTCCTGCAGATGGTATCAGTGAAACAAGATTTGAATTCCAAAACCATGGCCTACTAACTACATTTCCTTTCTTGATTAGGTTACTTGCTTGGCTGATGAGGAAATACAGTAGACAGCATATCTCTGGGTTTTAGCAAGGCATTTATCAGGATCTCTGAACAGTGTGATAGCAAAATTCGGTGGATTTGTAGCCGGCCATATAAATAGTGCTGCTTAATGTCAACCTGGAGGGAGGTCTACAATGGCTGCCTCAGTGATCATTTCTGTACGGTTGAGTATTGCCTTGGATGCAAATGAGAAGACGTGCTTACCAAATCTGTGCAAAGCATGAAAATGGAAGGCATAGCAAAAAGTGGGAAGGCAGAAATAAGACATTTACAAAAGTTTTTGACCCTGGGATCAAACAAACAAATGTAACAGGATTACATTCTCAAGGGATAAATGTAAGGTCCTAACAAACCAGCTGGGTAACTTAACAGGGAGATGAGGTTTAACAATGACATCCAAGGAAAAGACTCAGCGATTTTTTTTTTTTTAGTTGACAGTCAAATGGATTTATCATGAAGTTAAAGAAGCTTAAGCTTCAGGGCCCTTCAATGGCACGGATCCTTTCCAAAGTCTTGTACTTAACTGTGTATTAATATTTTTGTGTTCTTTTTCTTAAAGGAAACCCCCCGCAAATTGTGTAAATTGCAAAGCATCTCAAAGCCTGCACCATGTCCCTGTTGATATTTAATTGTGGGTGGTGACAGTGAAGTGTTAGTTTTAGATTTATTTAGTAAAAGATTGTATTGAAAACTATAGAAATCATCAATTCTCACAATCCTGACCTGGACAAATGACTCCTGAATATGGTGTCCGTGATGTATCATGACATTTTAGAGAAACTGGACAGAAAAAAGCTGGCTCAAGTCTCCCTTGCTGGCTCCTTCCCCTTGGCCTTAACTTCTAAATGCTAGACGAGGGTCCCCTTCTCTTCTTAATACATTTCTCTCTTGTTTCAGGGCTAAGTACCTCTAGCATGCTGATGACTTCCAAATTAATGTCTCCAGCTCAACTCAGAGTTCTCTGAGCTCTGGATTCATATATCCAACTATTTGATAACTCCAAGGCACTAAAACATGACCAAGACTGAAGTCTTGAATTTCCCCCGTACCTACCACATCTCCCTTTCTGCCAATGGAACAGATTAGGAGGACAGTGACCAGAGAATGTAAGAACCCTTTGCTTTGTTTTATGAAGAACAGTAGGGTGAAATGAAGAATGATTAATCTGCAGGAATAAAAACAAAATAAAACAAAACATTGGCAGTGTTGGTGGAGGGTATCTAACAAATACAGGCAGAAAAGGACACTGATGATACAGTAAGACAAGTAAGGAAAAACTTTCTAACAGAAAAAATGAAAATGCTCCCAGGAGATGATGAGTTCATCATTCTGAATTTCAGAGTGGATGGGTAGGCCAGATGACTGTTCTATTTGTAAGTTCTGGTTTTTCAGTTGGCCTGTGATGATTAAGACTCAAAAAAACCTGAAGCTCAAAATATAATGATAGTTATATCTTTCAGTCCATTTGATTTTAGCTGTTATTGTCAAGAAATGTATCATTTTTAGTTTTCCCAAATTGTGTTTCTGGTTTCTCTGGAGTGACTGGTATGCTTTAAGGATCGGATAGAAGGAACAGAAATGGACACCAAATGGCCTGTAAGGTCCCTTTATCACTGAGGACATTCTGTACTCAACCCTTTTCCCAGGCAACAATAGGCAGACATAGCTCTGAGAGGACTGGGAACCAATGGCCTAGTCCAGTGACTGAATCCACATTAGCTGTGGTGTCTTTTCTTCAAAACCGCAATGCAACTGCCACCCCATGTCCTCCTCTTCCCTTGTTTTCCCCTACCCCCTTGACAAAACTGATCGAGTCTATTGGGGAAAACTCTAGAGATCCTTTGCTATATGCGTAGCACATTAATTTTTCCAAAATATTGGGGTGTGGGTTATGGGGGAGGCAGAGGAGAATATGACATATATTTTGCCCTTAATGACAGCCACCTGAGTATAACCACGATGTACCCTCTTCAGAACCCTTCCAATGATTACAAACACTTCCATAAACTTGTATTCCTCAGTGAAGGCCATTTCTTTTACTTCATAATTAGTGGCAAAATCTGATGCATGCACAGACTAATATTAAATTAAAATTTTACTTCTATGGTCTAGTAAAAATGATTTAAACAACAGTATTCATAAAATTATACCTTTAAAAAAAAATAGGAGACAGGTGTTGTTTGAGGTCCAGATGGATGAATTATGACTCCTTATTTAAAATCTTGCCAATGACAAGCCCTTTTCTTTACATATTTCCTTTGTTTGGTTTTACAGTGAAAAAAAAAAACCATATCAATGACTGGGTAGAAACAACCACTAGAAACTAACTGCAGAACTAATTAACAGGAATGCAAAGGAGCACTCATGCGCATATAAGTGAATAGAGGGTTCAGGGCTGACCTGAGCCTAAAGGCAGGCCAGTTAACCACTGGCCTGTGTCCCTGAGCCTTGGAACTGTGTCCAGACTTGAGCACCTTCCTTTTATGCCATCCTTTTATGGCAGATGATGGCATACCTTCTGAAAGCTGGGATTCCAAACACAAAATAAAATGTTCCTTTTCACAGTTTTTCATCCCCATCTCCCTACAATCCCACCCCTACCCCCATGGGTGAAGAGTGAAACTTATATCATCTGACAAATATTTTTACAGAAACCTCTGGGTAAGCCAAATAACCTGGACAGTTTGTTTACAGCACTTGTCCCTGATCAAACAAACAAACAAAAATAAACAACCAAAAAAAACCCACAGAGGCTCTCTGTGAAGTACAGGGCTAACAAAGATTAAGTGCAGAAAGACACATGGCCCTTTGCAATACCCATGAGACTGAGAGGCCATCTCAGGAAGACAGTTTTGCACAGAAGCGGTAACTCATCCGGCCAGCACATCCCTCAACCTCTCCATTTAGAAATCCGCTATCAGCTACAGACAGGTCCCAAGCTGCTATGGTGAAAGCCCCATTGTTTCTGTAACTGCTATAAACAAACAAAATGAAAGACGCATATTGTTTTGTAAATAGAAATTTCCCAGCCAGGATGAATTCTCCAGCAGGAATAATCAATTAAAATTTGTTACTTGATTTTAGCAAATACCCCTACTCATACAGTTTTGAATACTTTGCATGCATTATTTTTGAATAAGACATATTAATAAGCAATGTGAATGCTTCAACTTCAGTCCAAAAACTTTTTAAGCATCTTTTTCTTGGGACAGAGGTGTGCCCCATTTCTGTGCTTACCTCTATTTCTGGAGTGTACCTTTTCAGCCTGAGTTCAAAAATTGGGATTAGGTGTTAATAGAGAAATCACAAACAATTAGACCAGGAAAATAGGTACGGAAGAGATCAGGGCAGTTACATCTTACCAAAAGCCCAAAAGGTCTGGGGAGTATTCTTCCAGAAAACGTGAAATGTGGGTTTTCTTCCTAGCCCTGTCATTTCAGGTTTCCTGGGCAGGATTTCTGCCATCTGTAAAATGCTAACTGTGGAATCCCCTCCCTCCCACCCCCAATCTATATCTCAGACACGTTGAGAATGGTTCCAATTAATTATAGATGTGTGCTCAGCATTCTTTTGGTGATAGGCCATGGAGCCCCTATGTGTAGGATCACACATTTTTGCATATTTCAGCATTTTTGCTCATCTCAAAGGAGGCGTGACATTCCCTCCCTTCACCCTTTAGCTCCCTCCAGTGCTTTCAAAGAGCAGCCTTCAACTGCAACAATAACCAAGTCACTGTAAAACTGAAGACTTTTCCAGACAGGAACCCACCTCTTGATCGGTGAAAATCTCTATGAAGTTCTGGAAAGAGAAAGAGCCGGACTGGAGAATGAGCTCCCCGGTATTTTCAAAGCACTGCCCGGTCAGCACGAGCAGCTTGTGCCGGGCAGCGTCAGTGATCATTAAGCGCACCTGGAAGAAAGCACAAGAGAGCAGGACGTGAGCCCTGGGCAGCACGGACCACGCCCTCAGGACGGGGCGCACTTCAAGTCTATTACTGACAAAAATCATTCATTCTCTGGGATTCTCATTTCACCCGGGGCTGGACGGGTCCCTGCCTGTAGGAGTCAACCACAAAGCCAAGGACTGTGGGCATCAGCTCGCCCGTGAATGCCGTTTTCAAAGTTTTGCTACAGCCCAGACAGCAGCAGCAGTTGACTTCCTCCCTCTAGTTTATTCCTCTCTTTCAGAGCAGTCTCCATAACTGGCAGTCATTTGTTCCACAGCTGCTCAGAACTGTCTGCCAGCAGCATGCGGTCTGTGAAGACTTGCAAGTATCTCACAGGCTGAGTCACCCAGGGCAGCCCAGGTCCCCCAACTCCCACCTCAGGAAGGACTGGTTTCCAATCAGGGTCCCAAGTCTGCCCCTCCCCCATCCAGGGAACTTTTCCTGCCAAACCCTATACCAGACACAATGGGATCAGAAGGAGTTTTACGCTGACGTAAATGAAAGGCTGCCCCTGAGTCTTTTAAATAGAATTGTCAATGGTTTGCACTTGTGAACTTGAAGTGGCAGGAAGCCAGCCTGTCCTTTAGCAGAAACACTGCTCCAAGCACCAAGGTGTTAGTTCAGCACCTACTCCGTGCCAGGCAGTCAGCTAGGCACTGAGGGGGACACAAAAGCCAACCAGCCACGACTTTTCCCCCCAAGAACCACACAGTTGAGTCACAGAGAAACACATGGACCCAAGCCATTGTTCCATCTGCTCCACAACAAGCCTGAATTCCTTAAAGACATTCTCATTTTTCCTTTTTCATTTTCCACAGCTGTTCCAGGCAGACTGCCTGAATATATATTAATCCTCCATCTTTTTTCAAGTTGTAATTACTTCCCAACTCTGTTAGTCGTGGAGAGATTGCTATCCCATCACTGTCCTCAGCCTTATGCCTTAATGGATTGTCAGAGAGCCTGTGGATCTGAAGTAGGATCAAAACAGGTGACATCATGGTAGCCAAAAAATGGAAACAACCCAAATGTCCATTAACTGATGACTGGATGAACAAACCATGGTACATACATGCAATGGAATATTACATACCTACAAAAAAGGAATGAAGTATTAAAACATGGATAAACCTTGAAACATTATGCTAAGTGAAAGAAGCCAGAAACAAAAAGCCATAGATTGTATGATTCCATCTAAATGACCTGTCCAGAATAGGCACAAATATGGCTATAGACGGTAGACTAGAGGTTGCCAAAGAATGGGGTGATGGGGAATGACTGCTAATGGGTATGGGGTTTGGGTGTGTATGTGTGATAAAAAATGTTCTGGAATTAGTGGCAGCAGTTGCACAATTTTGTGAATAGGCATACAGTAAAAAATAAAAAAAATCACTGAATTGTATACTTTAAAAGGGTGGATTTGTGGTATGTGAATTATACCTCAATTAAAAAAAAAGGCTGCAGTCACAGAAATGCTCAAAGGACGGGTAGAAGAGACACTGCAGATAATGGAGGCCCCCAAAGACTTTGGCTACTTTACTTACAAGAAGCAACTCATTCTCATAGATGCTAAACCTAATAAAGGACATAGAACGTGGAGCCAGATCAAACCCTCTGGCCTGGGTGACCAGGGATTCTTGCAGCAGCCACGTTCTTACCTTGCAGTGTGCTCTGAAGCACCCAATTACTTTCTCTGGCAACAACTTCACATGGTGGTAACAATATTAGTAATCATATTAAAAACATTTAGCGTTCAGTTATTACACGCCACACTTTGTTCTAAGCACTTGACACCTTCTATGCACAGCATTAAATATGAATATTAAAAGCGGGCACTTTTGTGCTATCCATTTCACAGAGATGGAAAAAGACAGTAAATCAGGTGCTCGAGGCCACCCCACTGGGAAGTGGCAGACCTGGGACCCTGAGCCCAGGCAGGCCGGTGCTGGAGTCCATGCTCCTGACCGCCATGCTGTCCTGCTGTCCATGCTGTCCAGCGATGGGGGAGGTGGGTAGCTCTGAATGGGGCATGCAGCTGAGATGCCATTCTTCTCCAATTTGGTTCCTGTGCATCCCAGGCTGAGGGCTTGGAGTTTATTTCCCATCCCAGTAGCACAGCTCTCCTACGTAACCAAGACTTTATACCCTTTTGCCTCAACAAAATATTACACTTCCAGCTAACATCTTCCACTTTGTCCTTATGGAAGGGGAGAAGAGGGCTGCGTAAAGCTCAGGGTACCTGGATTTGGAGGGGCAGTCTGGGTTAGCACTGCTGCAGAGGACCGGCCACTGATTGGGGGTGAAGGAAGCATCCCTGTACCGGGACTTCTGTTACCTGCGTCCCTCCTTCTCTCCCATCTGCCTGGCCCCTCTGACCCCTGGGTCTCTGAGTCCAGAGTATGAGCCCTGCCATGACTGCAGAGCCAAACGCTTACCTCAGTGCTGACTGCTTCGTCTGAAGGATTGATCAGGACCACCGTTTCTAAAACGTCACTTCGGTGGTGAAGGATTTTTTGTCCTGCAGGCACAAAAACAAACACAGAAGAGACCCTTAGATTTTCTGGATCAAAGCCACCCCGCCCCTCCTGGAGCAGCCGAGGAGTTTCTTCTGCCTCTGGAGTGGCACCCCGGCACCGGGATTCTCCACACTATCTTGAGAAACACAATTGGGGTTACTGAACAGAAGTGTGTGGACCCCAGGCTCCTCCCAGAGCTGGCTCTGTGTGGTCGGTGCACCTCGAGCTCTCACATTCTCCAGTTTTCATGGGTGATCGCCAGGCTGCCTCTGTGCGTTAATGGTAGTTTTCATCTGAGACAAGGGGTGGGTGCCAGGAAAACTCAACGGGGCTCTTGACATTTCCTTTCTCATGGTAATTGGGGATGTTTCTCCCTATCAGCCTTTCTTTTGGTGAGAACTGTGCTGAGATTAATTAGGAGCCTTATTGTGAAATGAATGACATCCAGAAACCCGGCTAACAATTAGCCCAACAACCAGAATGGCTGGCTGAGGCAGACTTACAGTCTGAAGGGGTACTCACTAATTAATTCACTTGCTCATAGAAAAGCGGAGAAACTGTGGGCAATGGAAAAGGGGAGAACAACTCTCTTATTGGACAGAGTGGCCAAATGGTCCCCTAAAGATAAGCAAAGTTGATGGAGAACAACAAGGCAAAGCGTTATGTCTGAGGAAGGCTAAAATTTTGGGGGCCTTTGGCTCCACATCCCTGACTTCCCTCACCCTATGGATTTTAGGGACATCCTGTGGACATGAAGTGGGCTGAGGCCTATGGATGACGTTCTACAGAGCCTCCCCTTCCCTCGACCATGAGATGAAAGTGATCAGGCGGATGTTGGTGATACATGCTCTGCCAGCCCGATGAGGTGCAGATATGATGCTCCCTCAGACAGGTGGGAAGGAGGTGTTTGGTTGGGGGATTAGACGAAAACCTGTCTGCAGTTTGGAAGTACAAAGCAGTGTGGGTGACGGCGAAGATGGAATAGAATCTAAGAGAGACACCAAGAGAGGAATACAAGAGAAGAAAATGACCAAAAAGCAATCCAGGCTACACAGCTTAGTTAGGGCTTTTATCCTCAAGATATCCTACAAAAAACAGGAGAATGTTAAAGGACTTACCAACATCCCCATTTTCAAGCCCATCCTTCTCTCTCATCTCATCTTTCCTAAGAGCTAATATTTACCAAATATACCCCACATTAGACATGGAAGAAGCCCAAACTAATCAATATCAGTAGCTTACCATGTCAGGCACTGTTGCAAGCAATTCACATTTAATCCCCAGAAGAACTCTATGAAATAGGTACTACCATTATTTCCTTTACTATTGAGGAGACTGGAGCCTTTAGAACAGAATTAACCAAGGTCACACAACTAGAAAGTGATGGAGCCAGGATCTGAACCCAGGTTGCCTGGCTCTAGAACCCACACACTTCACTGTTCCAGGTGATTACTAGTTACTGAGAGGGGGATTTGGAAAAAACAGAAACTGCACAGGCATCAAATGCCAAGAGGGGCTAGAGAAAAGTCCACAGGCATGAAACCAGAAATGTGCTTGAAGAAGAGGAAGCCAGGAAACATTCAGAGAAGAATATTGGCAAAATAAATAAATAAATAATTAAATAAATAAATATAAAAGACAAACGTGACAGAATATCCACATAAAAGAGGGTAAAATTACGAGAAGGTGTATGCTTTCATCCAAATGGTTAAAAAATGAAGAAATGCCAAAATAGAATATGTCCCAGAGTTTGAGCAGGAAAAAGACTGACCCTGAAAAATAAAAATTAAACTAAGTCACTGGAGAGAAAGTTCTTTTATTCTGAGTGCTGATGTCTGTAATTTGTTGGACATTGCTTTTAGGCTTGGTTGTTTTTGCTTTTGACTACTATGTGCACTTAAAGCTAAAGCAAAAGAAAATCAAACTGAACAGGCAAATAATAAAAGGAAACTGACAAAACATAAAACTGTCCCCTGTCTAGGTCCTCCCATCAGTGGCCTCCTTTGAAACAAAGACTTCAGGAGCTTCGAAGGAGCTAAGTTGAGATAAAATTAAGCAAAAGGAGAAATGAACAGTCATTCCTTTTATCATACTTTTGATGTGACTGTTTCCAGCACCCAAAACACATAAAGCAGCATGTCAAGGTACGGCTACGGTCACAATCACATTTTGTAGGAATCCAAAAAAGTAACCTCGGGCAGGGTGCGTAAGTGGTTCCCTTCCAAAAAGATGATAAAGAAATCAGAGCCTCTTTCTTTCCTAAGTGATCATACACTTTCCCCTAACCCTGCACTCTTCAAAATGTATGTCCCAGTAACAAAAGTCCTATGCAGCCCAAAGCTTTTGTCCCTCACAGCATGCCCTTCTCCAGACACACAAGCGAGGCTGTCTGCTGCCACGGGGATCCCTGCCAGGGGGCTTCTTACCATGTGCAAGAAGTTCCTTTCCTCTTTGGCCTCATCACTTGCACAAACAAAACAAACGCCATGTGACGACTGCCGTTTACCTCCACTCCTCCCAAGGCACCTTTCAGACCTGTTTGCCCAGGAATTCAGCAAACGATGTTCTTTTTGTCCATCTTTGGAAATACTGAGAGGAGTGACACAGATGTGCCCCAAGATGCCAGGGCTACTCCTCCAACAATAGCCTTTTGATAGGATTGGATTTGAATGGAGGGTATTTAAAGAGAGAAGCTTCGGCTCTTGGCCCCGCCAGACTGTTGGCCAGATTCTTCCCCAGGACGACGTAACCAGGGGCTGGGCCTTCCCGCCATCTGGCAAACCCAGGGCCTGCCGGAGGGGCTCGAGTGCTGAGCCCCCACCCCCCGGCATCCCCGTGGGATGCCAGCTCTCCCTGCTGCAGGCGGCTAGGCTCTCGGCTCAGGCTGCTGGGGACCATCACGAAGTTGCATATTTGAGGAATGTTTCACACTGGGAAGCGGGCCAGGCATTCTGAAGGAGAGGCCACCACCCTCGTCTGTAAAGGTCTCATTCAGTGGCTTCAAAAAAGAAGTTCCCAGGAAAGAAAGACAACACATTTCCAGCCTCTCTCTCCCCCATTATAGTCTGCATTCTCCATTCTCTGGGCTCCATTCTACACCTCACAAGGAAACCATTAGGCAACACCAATGAATAGTTAACTCTCCTCAGCACGAGTCTGAGGGAAGCAAAAGTGGGGGCTTGAGATGGAATGGCTGTGTCACTTATTGCTTTGATAAGAAAAAGCCTTTGAGAGCTTCCCCACAGAACTCAGCGTAATTGTGAAGGCTCGACCTGGAAAAAAAAAAAAAAAGACTGTGACAAAAAAGGGTCTGCTCTACCTCAGAATCAAAACAGGATTGCTTAAAGCAGTAGGTCCTTGCAGACAATGAGACACTTGTCTGTAATCTCCCCCAAAGGCTAAATTATTGCTGGGAATTTTTTTTTTCTTTTTTGAAAATGTTAGATTAATCGAATCTATGTGTCTTTTAAGGTTGAGCTGTTTTAGTGGTTTATGTTTTACTATTTGCAGGTGATTTCGAAATTCCTTAAAACAAAATGCTATTTTTCTATGTATGTAATTTCTAGGATGCATCTCGATAGATTTAGGATTCATCTAAACACACACACACACACACACACACACACACACACAAACATCAGCTCTCTCCCTGGTTTAGAAAAGGCCAACTATAGTTGAATTCAGAGACACCAATGAAGCACAGCCACAACCAAACCCCCATAAAGTTCAGAACCTTCTCTCATGCACACATCTGACCCTTCTCTTCCACAGACATCCCACACTATGGTTCCAGAACATCGTGGCTAAGAGACTGCACCATCTCTGCTGGGGCCAGAGCAACCCCACAATGGTCTCAGCCCAGGCTGGCAGCTGTTAATGAAACAGCCTAGCACAAAGGACAGAGAGCTGGATCTAAAGCCGCAGAAGCGCTAAGAGATGGGAGACAACCCATGATAACTCTACATGTCTTGAGAATGCAAATTTACTTTCCATTTCCAGTAATGATCCAATCCAGAACTTTATTTCTACAACTTCGTTTTCCTGAAAAGCTAGGACTTCAAACCTAATGTGGAAGGAATAATTGAAGAATAAAGCCTTCCTTTCTGTTCAGTATGAAAGGGAGAAGATGAAGAGAGTCCTGAATCACTCTTATGGTTAGACTAGTAACCAGGACTGAGAGCCAGGGCCAGGGGCTCCAGCGAGAAGAAGAGCCTCCGGCCATAGTGCTCTGCTCCTTGTTCCCTCAGCTCCATCCTTGCCCACTGTCGTCCCTCTTCACCTGCCACCCTCTGCTCCAGCTCCTTTCCGAGATGAAAATCACAGTGGATTCTTCTTGGAAAGAGCATTTGATATTGTGATTCAGCACTAGAAACACTTTCAAGGCGAAGTAACAGAAATCTTAGCAAGGATTCAAGAGGATTCTTGAGTTAGAAAAGGAAATGCACAGGGTAAAGTTGGTCTGGGATCACTTAGCTAGAAGTAAGGATTGGGGGGGGTCAAGAAAATATCTTATGTGTCAGTCTGTTTTTGAGGAAGGAAGGAAGGAAGGGAGGAAGAAAGGGAGAGAGAAGGGAGGAGGGAGAAGGGAGAGAGGGGTGAATGAGAACAATAAGAGTTCCTCAATTCTAGTGGAAATCACTCCTCAGGGTAAAATTTAGCTAAATGGATGAAAGCAAGACATAAAAGGTGCGCAGCGCAGTAACTAAAAATTACCAATGGCATCTTTTTTTTTTTTTCCAATGGCATCTTTTAACAAAAATTTTTTATTTGGCATAAGATGCAGGATTCCTTCTGTAGGAACCAACATAATATGCAAAGCAAATGTGTGGTCTGTTTGAAGAGAAAGGGGGCTGGTATGGGGGGAGGGGAGATTCCAGTAAATCTTCTGCAGAGCAGAAAGTGAAGAGTCAGCAGCAACACAGTCCCTCACAGAAGTCCTCTCTGCCTCTGGATTACTAACGCTGGGGCACAGAGCGGGCTGCCAGCCTGGCAGGAAGATGTCTCCTATGTGCCCTTCTCAGAGGCAGGGAAAACACAAGCAATCAAGGAAACCTCCCAAGCAGCACAAAGACCTGTTCCCAGGGGACTCTGATGGCGCTCTTCTCCTATCCCACCTCAACATTTCTAAGCAAGAAAAGCAGAAAAAGAGAGGAAAAAGAAAGGGTGGACAGAGGTTACCTGGTAACAGTGCTTCTGAGCAGCCACAATTAGCAGATCCCCTTCCCAGATGCCCAAAGTAAGGGCTGAGGGGAGGAACCAAAAGGGCTGAGGCAGCTGAGCCTCCCAGGAGCCTACAAGCTCTTCTGTAGACCGAGAAACCACCTCAGACCCGAGGGAAGACGTGACCCTGAAGCAGAGCTGGACAACCAAGTCCCCTCACCCCCACTGCTGAGATTCTCTTAAAAACAAGGATACTAGGAGGCTTGGTATCTTCTGATTCTAAAGATCCCCAGAGACCAACAGTGTTAGCACAGAAAGCAAACCGTTACCAGGAAATTACAGATTCCCTCTCAGGGGACGTAAAACTCTTAAGCATGGAGGTGAAGTGCGGAGCCTCCTTGATTTCCCTGCCCTCACCTTCTCACATTCACCTGCTCTTGCAGATCGCGCCTGAGGCTTGGAAAAGAACCCTTTCTAGGATAGGTGTCTCAGAGGCAACAGGGAACATGGTTAAAAAGACAGCAAAAGCATAATCCAAGCATGGATAAGATGACACACGTTGGAGCACTTTCTACCTGCTAGGTACTATCCTACCTGGATTAAAAAAATGAAATATGAGGCTAATAATGGAAGTGGATATTGATAGCATCTAATTCTTTGATCACAACAAGAACACGACAATATAACCTTACACGGGTGGAATGCCTGAGAGTTTTCAGAGCATTTTGTCATTCAGGTCCTGCCTTATTTAATACTTATAACATTCCAGTGAAACAGTTGGGACAAATATTATTTTCTCCTTTTCGTGGACCAAAGATCTGACGTCTAAGGCCTTGCCCAAGGCCTCACAGACAATGTGGAAGAGCAGGGCAAAGACCCATGTCACGCTCCACTAGGCCACTCAGTGGGGACAGGGGTCAGTTTCTTTTCTTAACCCACCCCCATCCAAAGCAAAGTTTTCAAGTTGTGACGTCAACATTCCTCCTGGTAAGAAGTAAACACGGAGCCTAAGTTGGCCATGATCAGCGGCGCTCAGCCCTCCCCTGGCACGCTGGCCTCCCACGCCCCTCAAAGGCCAATTCCCTCTTTGTTTCTGCGGAACAATCTCAGCCAATGGTCTCTCCCACCTTTCCTCTGATAATCCTAGAAATGGCGTTCCTTTTCTGTTGGAAATAAAATTCTGTTTCGGCATTTGTTCCATCTCTGATGTATGTTTCTGTGCATCACATCGCCTCCACATTTGCAAGGTTTTTTTTTAAGAGACCAAAAATTCCAATTTCATTATAAACAATGGAATTGTTTACAAGAGACATTTGTAACCAATTTTAAAAATTAAAATAAGTTGTTCATTGCCTGGGAGTTAGACAACTTTCTTTTGAAGTTTTTCCTTGGATATCTTTTACGTTTCAGAGAGTTTAGTTATTACAGAATTTGAAGGTTCCCACCTGCCCCCCACTGCCCATCTTTCTTGGACCCCGTTGCAGCTATTTTTCTCTTTTGTTGTCACTGGTTTGGTTTTTCATGTGTCTGTTCATCCTTCCATCCCCCCTCTCCCCTTCCCTTGGGTTCTCTGCCATCTTCTGTTCATATTTCCCTGACCTTTAAATGCCCAAGATAAGCAAACAACCCAAACCCCCAGACTTTCCAGATTCTCGCCTTGTTCTAAACACAGCACCCAGGTGCAAACTGAGTCCTAGGATTCCAGGCAGGCAGACCTTGTGCTTGGGGCAAAGGGACCTCAGTTTGCATTTCACACCCCACCACATTCCATCTGCTCATCTCAGAAGCAAAACTTGCGGGGGTGGGGGTGGGGGTGGGGGTGGGGGTGTGTAAAGGAATGCAGGGTGACAATGGGTTCAGATTCTTTCTGCAGGGTTCTCATTGTACCCTCTTTCTAAATTCTCTCTTCCACGTTTTCCTCCAAAGTCCCATTTTCTTTTAGGTTCTCTTCTTCCTTTTCCTTGTCCCTTTTCTCAAGGCTTCAAGGAAAAGGGATAAGAATCCAGAATATAGTGAGAAGTGGAAGAGAGAAAAAGAAAGAAAGAAGTTTCCTTTGTCTTTCTCTCTACTTTATGCTCTGGCTGAAGGAAGTAAAAATGAATATCATAGTTGGTGCTGATGGAGTCTGGTTCCCACGGGAGGACGCCCAAAGGGAAGCAGCAGCCCCGACGCTGGTCCCAGCTGAGGTCGATAAGATAACAGGAAGGTCTTTTCTTCAACAATATAGAGAGGCTTCGGACGGAAACAAAAAGGCACCTAGTGAAGGACAATGTATTAACCTGTCAGGGGATCAACGTCCACCTAGAACCTTACCATCTACAGAGCCTATTCCTCTGTAGCTACTCATTTAAAAACCTTGATGACGACATTTCCTATGAGCTGAGCCCAGGTGGAATGTGCAAGTGCACTGATCTCCAAAACAAAACATGCGGAGGACAAATTAAAAAACGGAGTCACTTCTTCTGCCTTTAAGAAGTGTGATGAGTCCAGCAGCCAAGGAGGAAAACTCTTACCGATGAGTGAGAAGAATTTGTCACTCTGATGGTATAAGGAATCAGAATGAGAGGATTTCATCTGCTTCCTCTCCCTCTCATTTTACAGAAGAGAAAGAGGAGCCTCGGAGGAGAGCAGCGACCAGCCCTAAGTGACCGCTGCCAGAGGCATCGCTATGGGTACTGCAGACAGTTCTATTTGGGAATGGGGACTAACATACTAGCAACACCACCTTCCACTTGTGGTGCATATTATGGTTTATAAAATCTTTTTATTTGCATGTTAGCTCACCTGTGCTTCACAACTACTCCCTGAGATCCATTACTATAATTATTCCTCTTTTAGAGATGGGGAAATCGAAACTGGGGGCAGGTTGTTTAATAGCAGTTAACAGTCTTGTCCAGCATCACAGATACAAATAAGCTGTGAACTAGATTTTCAACCCAGTCCCTTTGACTCTTTTCACCATGTCACAGTGCTTCTCAAGTTGTTTTAGGAGTTTAAAAAATTCAAATCCTTACTTTTTAAAATAAGATTTTTCTAAGTACATTTTCATTCGTCTATTATAGAATACTCCCAGAATTTGGGATATAGATTTAGGACACATTTTTATTTTCAAATGAACAGATTTTGAGGGACACCTGCCATGTGCCTGATACACTGCCAAATATTAGGATAAGCCACACAAGAGGGCCAATATTCAGCTATTTTTTACCTCACAAATGGCACTTTCATATGGTTCAACTATCAGACTTCGCTGAGATTTAGCATAGGTTTGAGAGACTGTTTTTTCATCTTAAAGGTCTTCTGCCTTTGACCTATTTAAGACAATGTGAATTACATAGAGAGGACACAGATTTGAGCAGTTCCCTGAAGTTTAAGTTAAGCAAACTAGTGCTACCTTCATAAAGGTATAACTTAGCACTTACTCCTAAAATGAATAGGATGCCATGCCTGTCCTGAAGGTTATGTAGTTTAATGGGGAGACCTGGTACTTTTGACAGTTTCTAATTTGGGAAATTTAAGTCAGAAGTAGTATCTGACACAAAGCAGGAGACCAATCAATATTTGATAAAGGAATGAATAATAAAAATGGCTAAGATATATTGAATACCTTCCCTGGGTCAGGCCCTGACCTAAATTCCTTAGGTGCATTACCTCATTTAATCTTCCATTAACCCCATGAGGCAGGGACTGTCTCTACGAGGAGAATGAGGCTCAGCCCAAGGGTCCACATCAGTAAGTAGCGGAGCCAGGATGAAAACCGGAGCAGTCTGTCTCCAGAGCCCAAGGAGGAAGAAGACAGATTGAGATCCCTATGGAATATCCAAGAGCTCTGTCCAGTAGGCAGGCAGAAATGTGGATGCAATGCTTAGGTGGCAGGTAGGGCCAGATGTGAAGCCTCAGCATGTTTTTAGTTGTTGCCCTTGGAGAACACAGAAAGAGACTCTTGCCGAGCACAGTCTTGGGAAATGCCACTATTGAAAGGATGGGCAAAGGCAGGAAAAGGCTGGTGAGGATGATGGAGACAAAGGAGCAGAGAAGTCCCACCTCCTTCTCTGCTCACCCACCTCCACCCCAAAGGTTACCTATAATTGAAGGGCTGTCCTGATTTCCAAACCTGAAACCACCTCTGCATAGAGGAGAGCCGAGGCTGAATATTTCAAATACATTAAATAACCCAGTAATAATTCATAGCTTGTTTTCAAATTCAATCCCAAACACATTCGGTTTGACCTACACATACACTGCTAGATGCATTACTCAGCCTCTGGGAATGGCTTTATTTTCTGTCAGAGGCCTGGGAGACGTCTTCCCAATGGAAGGAAAAGACTGTATGCCAGCAGGTCTCAAAATTTAATGTATCCCACAAGTGCCTGGGGAGGTCCATAAAAATGCAGGGTCTGTGGTCCACCCTCAGAAATTCTGATTCTGGAGGTGGGGGTGGGGCCTGGGACTCTGCATTTTTTGCATTATCTCAGGAGATTCTGATGGAACCCTGGTCCCTTTGAAAAACAAGACAGTGTAGATGATGATTATGCTATTAAGACACCTTATTTAATTCATCCTCACACTGTTTTTATGTCTTGCAACTATCAAGTCTGAGGCTACTGCTTGGATTAATTCCCTTAAGAGCAAATTTGAAAATTAAAGGCTCAAACAACTTTTGCCACTAAGTATTGATTTTTGGAACCATTTGACAGGCTTATCTGACATTTAATTTGCCATCCAATCCATGCCATTGATCAAATCCAAGGAAACTGTTGACCCTTCACCCTCATCTGTTACTGTTCAGAACCAAATCACCACACTATTCACCCTCGAAACCAGATGCCTTAAAAACAAAATCCAATTATGTTTTCTGGTATCTCACTACTGAAAATTAAGTCGATGAAGAAAAATCACAAAGAGCTAACAGCATACATATTAAACCTAGTATGTAATGATGACCAATCCCTCAGAAAGCCCTTAGCCCTACTCCAGGGAGAAATAGTACGAGTTTATTTTCCCCAGTAAAATCGTCGAGGAGAGTGAGGGAGGGGGCAACGCTACTTGGAGCAGCAGCATTGGCTGGGGATCAGCCCCGTCACCCTTCGAGCCTCATTCACTAAGGGTGAGGTGGAGAGGGTTAACATCAGTGCCTGCGTACTTCCACTTTACGCTGTGCCTGTGTTGTTGTTGGGGCTCATGCTTGGGTTGCCCAGAAAAGTACACCCAGTTCCTACTGACCTTGGGTCTTCTCTACCCTATGGCTTAAAGACGATTCTCAGGACATCAGCCCTGATTCCTCTTGACTTTCTGCTCTGTCCTCAGCTACATGCCCTGCCTGCCGGCACAAAATGATGTTTCACTTAGACCTTGATGCTCAGCTTCTCTCCGTCAGAGGCCCTATGGGCGTTTGCCTCTGAAGCTTGCTCTGTTCCATTTTTAACACCTTTTCTTTGAACCCATGGCCCACGGCCAACCTTTCATCATCCTTACCACATCTGCAGGCTCAATGACTTGCTGTGTTTTTCTGTCACAAAGCCCCAGAAAAACCATCCTATTTGCTCACATGTTTTCCTTTTGAGTATACTCCTTTTTCTTATTCTAAGCAGTGAAGAAGGAAGCCTTTTTCCCCTCCCACCTTTTTGTTTTCTCCTCTCTGTAGACCGTTTTTAAGAGGCAGCAGCAAGAGAGGGGCACCAAAAGACTTGATAAGTCACACGAACATGAAGCCGTGGGTAGATATTTTAACCCTATTTACTGAAAATTGAAAACGACTATTCAACAAGGTCTTAGAGGTCGAATGCTCTAAGTCTTCAGAGACTGTGCCACGGGGCATACTGAGTCCCTGGATATGGGGTAGGTCCCAGCTCCTCTCGGTGGGCAGAGAAGGCAGAAAAAAATTACCAGAAGAACTTTCTCCAATTAAACCCCACACCTCAACCAAAGCCAAATCCTATATTTTAACAGTTAAATACTTATTAAAAGGATAAAAGGGAACTATTACGTGAACTACTACAGTATATTCTATAAGGACCATTACTGCCTTTCCTACCATACCTTGTATTTAGAGGGTTAAGGAGATAAGGAACCTAGCCTACTGCAGATTCAAGCTTCAGGAGGAATCATATTTTGATGGGTAGGATACAGGCTCTTGGCTTTCCATTCAGCTACTGAGTTTTTTCATTTCACCTAATAGGATTCAATTTAAATTAATTATTGAACTTATTTTTAAATTATTAAAATGATTAAAATCCCACATTAAATAAACTACAGTCTACAATGCTGATGTATTAATTCACACTAAACAATCTAAATTTTCAGTAAATCAGGTACTCATGCCAACTGGTCACTGCATTCATTTTTCTCCCCACTGGGAGAGTTTGCTTATAGGTTGTTGTAAATAGAGTGTTGTTTGATGATGCCATTATAATAAAGGCATCCTACCTACTTAAATCAAATCCATTCCTTACCTGTCCAACTCACATTTTATTTCCTCTGGGAGTAGCTCCCTGTCCACTTCCATTCCCAGAGTTGTCTCTTCCCCTCAAATTCCAGTAGCAGCTAATGGTCTATCATACAACTCTAATTAAGTATTTATATTTACATTATTGCCTCCACCTAAATTATAACATTTTAGTTAACAAAATGTTTTCACATACTTACATGTATAATATCTCCTTTGAACTCCCTGTGAAGTTGGCAATTTCTATGTAAAGTTCACAGACCCAATATCAGAGCCCTGCACCTGTAGACAGTCAACACATTTGATGATGGCCTTTTGTGAAATAGGGCAACTAAAAATACAGATGGCCCTGGCGACCTGCAAGCACGTATCCACTCTCTGAGTAGTTTTAACATAAGAGTGCAGACAGAAATGCAGCCTTTAGAAGTGAACCAATCAGCTTTCCTAACTCCAGGACCTGAGAAGCAGACACCTGTGGCATCATTAGGAGACAGACCACTGCTGTACATACAGAATTAAAAAGGAGACATTGCTTAGCTCTTTTTATGTGATTAAGGAAAAAAATTGGCCAGAAGACTCAGGAGCTGTTTGTTTCTAAATAAACAAATGCATTGAATTTTGTCTCTGGTCATTCAACCACCCCTTATGATTCCTAAGGAATTAAAATAGGGGGTCATTAGAAAGATTTCATTTTCATTTTATATTCAACTACAAGGTCATTCTCAATGGGGTACCACAGCATGTCCCCAAACCACACTTTTTGCTGAAGGTGTATGCCTTACTTAACCAATTTATTTTTATTTCTCTTAAGGTAAATACCATTAACCTTATATGGAGGTTGTTGCTGAGTGAATACATCTGCAGACTTAGGAAACCCTGGTGCAGGAAACAAAAGGAATACATTCTGTGCCATATATTTAATTACTCCTTATGTAAGCACAGATTTGTTTCTCACATGATTCAATCATATCTTGCCAAGGAGCATTTCAAGACACTGATAAATATGCTGAGTCAACAGATACAAGTCTTCTGAGAATCAGATCCAAAGCCTAGGATGCAGAAATGGGCCAGACAAGGTACTCAAGTAAATTCCACCTTTCTTTCTCTTCTTTTAAGAAAGACTAGATTTACGGTTTAGAATGAGTTCAGGGAGGAAGGAAAATAAACTGGGGACCTTGAGAAAACTTGCTCTTGAGAAAATCTCCAGGAGATTTTAATTTCCTTGGGAAGTAATAGGTTCTCATATGAAAGTTAGCATGCTTAAAATCACTTTCTACATTCCTATCTTGTATTATTCCTCATTGGATATTTTTACGTATTTCTAAACTTGAAATATATGCAATTATACATATGTATGCTAATCAAAGTTCTACAATGCTTCTTTTTGCTTTCACAAATAAAATAGTGTAAATTGTGAATATGTTTTGTCCCTGTAGAAATGCCAACAAATAAGCAGATTCTGGAGAAGAACGGATCAAATCAGACTCCATAGAGTGTCCTCTATCCAGGCTCTGGAGTATACATAATTGAAAGGAATAATACGTGATTCCTCTCCAGAAGGGAATACTGCATCCCTCCCCATTTATTTTAGGGTAGAGGCTGTCACTGGATAAGTTAAAAGGCAAGAAAGGGCATACTAAGATGTTAGCAGGTGCTAGTGACAATTTAAACTCAGATCAGGAAAATGCAAGGATTCAAAATTAAACACTTGTGGGGGAAAGATAAGAAGTCCACTTATCAGTGCATCAACCCTTGGGATTTTGATGCCAGAGATAAAGAAAAAAAATGTATTTCTCTTCCTTGGTCCATTGTCTTTCAATATAAAATGTCTGCATTCTAATTAGGTTCATTAGAGAAATTATTTTTAATGTGTGGGTCTGTTTTTATTTGAATGACAAATGAAAAAATGAGTTACCCAGAGATATTTAATAGAACACCAGAGTTAGAGGGTTTGATACATTAAAAAAATATTATGAGTGTTGTCTATTAATGGATAATTATTTGAAGTGGGCTCATTGTGTGCACTTCCCAGTTTGCATCTAGGTCCTATGGTCAATTAAGAGGTGTTTTGTCCAAAAAAGTAGTAGAGAGAGAACCAGCTCACACTTTATTATATTTGCTGGAAGCTGTGATAATTACTCTGGACTTTTGCCTTATCTTGCTAACTTTCTAGTCTTTTGGTAGGTGGAAATTTTGCATTTAGTTAAAAAAAAAAAACAAAAAAAACCCCAATTAACAAATTGCAGAATATGGGACAGATGCTGTGAAAAGCAGCACACATAGGAAATCATACTCTTCTGTTCACTTATTTTTCCTAAGGATTGCATGAACAGAAAGGTGTTGGTTTAGCAGAATGCTAGCCCATTTCATAAGTCTGGATTCCCTGAATCCCTTTGTTCCTCCCCTCTTTTTTGTAATGTCTACATTTTGCATTTCTACATCACCTCTTTGGTTTCAGAGCTTTCCGTCTGAGCATTTCCCAGGAAAAAAAAGAAAATATAGCAATTAGCACACATTGTGTGGCTGCACCAAACTAGCATGCTCACTCAGAAACATATCCCAATGACAGACGAAGTCTGCCCTGCTTTGTCTTGTTTACTGGGCTGCCTTTCCCTGCTCCCAGCCTGCCATTTGCCAACTAGAGATGCCCGCCCCTTTTCTTCCTCCCCTGTAGCTTTCCCAGCCACTGCACAGCCCAGCCAGCTTTACTGGTTTCAAGTATTTAATGAGTATTTAATTCAGCTTTGGCTCTGGAACCCAGCCAGCTACCACTGCCTGGGGCTGGCATTTCCCTTTATACATCAGAGAGTAGTCATAAAGACAAGCAGTGTCACTAAAGGGTTTCTACCAGGAGGATTCATTCTGCCCCACAACAGGTGTAATATGGGGGCATTTTCGGGACTTGGGAATTGTCCTGGATGATATTGCCATGACAGATACAGGCCATTATATATCTTGCCATAACCTACAGAATTGTGTGGGAAAGAGTGTAAACTACAATGTAAACTATAATCCATGCTTAGTGGCAATGTTCCAAAATGTGTTCATCAATTGCAATGAATGTACCACACAGATGAAGGATGTTGTTAATGTGGGTAAATGTGGTGGTGTGGGGAGCAGCACATATGGGAATCCCCTATATTTTTTACATAACATTTATGTAATCTAAATATTTTTTAATTAAAAATTAAAAATTAAAAAAAAAAAAAAGAATTAGCTGACAAAACTAAGTTTTATTTCTAAAGAGTGAGCTTCAATGGTTCCTATGCTTTGGTTTCAGCCATTCAAGGGTCTCACGGCATTCTAAAACCAACAGTAAGGCAGCATAAGGTATAAGGTATATGTATCCAAGATACTTGCAGGTGCACACAGTTGGAAAGAGAACTTTTAAAAAGGAAGAAGAAGAAAGGAAGGAAGAGGAAGCAAAGAAAGAAAGTAGGGGATTTCCAGGGAAAAAACTAATTAATAGGTAAATGTTACAAAAAAGGCAGAACTCCCTAAGAAAAAAATGCTAAAATTAACCCACACAAAACATCTTTGCAAGCAAATACACTTGCAGCAAGTAATATTCACCCAACCAAGAACTCTTCCCCCTAAGAGAGCAGGTCTTACCCTGGATGAAAGAAGATCCCTGAGGATACAAATAGACGCTTAAAGTGAGGTCCCACCCAACCCAGAATGGAAGTCTTATTTAATTTTTGAAGGTGACTGTGTTGACTCCCTGGTTACCGTGCTTGTGATTCCCATAATCCTTTGCTGCTGTCTTGTCAGGTATGAGCTCTGGGCCAGGACAAGAAAGCTGCCACCCAGCAGAGATGAGGTGTGGCACCACCAGGGAAATGGTTTCTATCCAGCGTATCATCAGCCCCCTTTTAAGCCATAAAAGACCCATAAAATAGCCAAATTTAGTGGCATTCAGCCACTGCTCTCAAACCTAAGATGCTCAAAAGCTTTTAACCCACAGCTGGTGCAAAGAAGTGAATTTCAGACCACAGATAATTCCGCCCTTGTCACAACTCTAGCCTAGGCAACCCTCTTTTTGCATTGTGAAATGCCTCCGACTTGGTCTCCTTGCCTCCAGGTATGTCCCTGTCCAATGCATTCTTCAGACTACAGCCAAAGGGATCTTTTTAATGTATAAAATTGTTCATGGTTAAAAGCTTGGACTCTAGAACCAGACTTCATGGATTCAAATTCCAGCTCCACCATTCACTGGATGTTACCTTACAATAAGTTACTTCACTTCTTAAGAACTGTTTCCTCATCTGTAAAATGGTAATAATAATAGTACCTACCTCATAGGGCTGCTGTGAGGAATAAATGGGTTAACAGGCAATGTGCTTACTAGAACAGTGGTAGATAAGGTTTAGCAATATTTATGTTAGATGCTTTATCGTTATCATCAACAGCATCATGTCACCTTTCTCTTTGGATACACTCCAGATCTGCCAGTACCCTTGAGATGAACCTAAGCTCCTTAACATGGCTGCCGAAGCCCCTCGTGATCTGCCCCATTTCAAACTTCATCTCGCCACAGAGCTCCTCACAGCTACACTGTAGCCACAGGAAACCGTTCACACTTCCCTAAAGTTGCTCTGTTTTACCTGTCTTGTTTGGTCTTCGCATATGTAGTTCCCCATGGAACTGGAATACTCTCCACTCCCCACCGCACCCCCCATCCTGGATGCCCCACCAAGATCATGTGGTCACAAGTGCCACTCTGTGCTTTTCCACGTGGTCAGCACGCAGGTCCACTCTGATGTCAGAAATCAGGTTTCAAGATGGAATCTGGCGCTTCCTTACTGAAAGACACTTGCCATTTATGTTTTATTCATCAGGGGAGATGACTGTGTGGAAAAGTCTTCCTAAAAGAAATTGTCATAAAGACTTCTGAAAGAGTACAGTAATATTGATTATATAAATGGATGTAGAATGGTTGAAAAGAGGCTTTGCAAGTATGGCAGATAGGAAAAAATTGGTTTTGACTAAAAGTTATAGTCATATTTGCAAATAGCTGCATAAATGCATTACACACACGCTGTGGCTCAATCTATTCATAAATACCTGAGAACAAGTTGTTAAAAACAACTTGTTTCTGCTTTAATCTAGTCATGAAAGAAATTACTACATTTTTCCTACAAATGTGGATTTTTAAATCCAATCAACTGACATTTAATCCTTTTATACTCAAGCCACATTTCCAGACACTGCAATGACAGGTCCAAAAATGGATGAATGGTTTTGGTTATCTTACAAGGCAGTAGGACAGGAAGCGGGTGTGGCTCAATCGATAGAGCTTCCGTTTACCATATGGGAGGCCCCGGGTTCGCTTCCTGGGGCCTCCTTGTGAGGGCTGGCCGGCCCGTGCGGCGCGGTGGGCTGATGCAGCAGGACCTCACAGCAA
>JAQZBX010008910.1:0-47163 GCA_029593785.1 Cabassous unicinctus | reverse complement strand
AATAAGGGGCCCCAAAAGAAGGCCTCTTCTAGACCACCCCCTTCACCGAGGGGACACTAACTAGTCAAGCTCTTCCCAATTCCTGGCCTCCCCAGGGGAGCTGAAGCTCTGATACTTGTCAGTGCAGAACGATAAAATTGGCTGACTCTGCCCCCTCTGAAGCCAAGCCTCAGTATCACTGGGCTGTTAGGTAAATCAGGCTTCCTCAGCAGATTCACCTTTCCCCTCAGTCTGGTGCCACTTCATGCCAGCTTATTTGCTCCCCAAAGCTATAAGGGGGTCCAGGCAACCAAACCCACATAAAGGAAACCCCTCTCCACCTTCTGTCAGAACCCTCCCACTCTCAGAGAATGCTCCCTCTCACCAGGTTGCCAATGGGAGTCAGGATGTATCCTTGGGCAGCTAGGTAAATCAACCTTCCTCAGCAGATTTACCACTCCCCTCAGCCTGGCGCCACTGCAAGCCAGCTATTTTGCTCCCCAAAGCTGCAAGGAGTTCCAGGCAGCCAAATCCACAGAGAGGAAACCCGTCTCAACCCTCTGCCAGAACCCTCCCACTCTCAGAGAACGCTCCCTCTCACTGGGTTGCTGGCAAGAGTTGCGCCTCAAACCAGCCTTTTTCCCTGAGGGTGGGGCTCAGCTGTCAGCGCTGACTACCACAGACGGAGAAAAACTCACGAATCTTTCTTGAGCAATCCACCTCGCCATCCAGCTCCCTCCAGATCGATGTCCCCAAGGTTCTTTCTCCATGCGCCCCCAGCACAGACCCCTCAGGCAAGATCCTGTCCCCAGTAAGCCATCCTCAGAGAGTGAGTTAGTGAGTGCCCTCCTAAACCGATGCTATCTTACTCCCTCCCCCGACACCTGATTTTAGCACAGTGAGATTGTGGTCAGGCTTCAGAATTACAAAGCTCGAAGATAATAAATAGATGTTTGTTTTGAGCCATAATATTTATGGTAATTTGTTACAGATGTAAAAGAAAAATTAATACTCTGAGCAAGTCACCACAATGGTTAAATGGAGTCCAGTGGGGAAGTGTAGGGAACAGTGTAGAACATATATGAGCTACATCTGCACCCAAAGAGGTAAGGAGCATCGGTATATCCATCAATTTGCCATCAGTTGTCTGAAGGCTGTTCTGGGGTGGGAGACTAACTTCCCAGAGCATCCAGCCTGCCTTGTTCCAGAGACTAGAGAAAGGCTTTAGGCAGAAGTTTAGATGCTGGCAGTTACAAGATAGGACAGTGCAGAAATGGTGACTGATGAAGGGATGTGGATAGAGCACTGACAGTGCTGTCAGTTACAGACATCATTTGCAATGGCAGCAAAGCATTTAAATTACCTAAATGTTGTAAGTTGCATTATGCACCCCAGAAAAAAAAAACATGTTTTTAATCTTAATCTATTCCTGTGCATGTGAACCCATTGTAAATAGGACCTTCAGAAGATGTTATTTTTAGTTAAGGTGTGGTCCAATTGAGTCAAAGTGGGCCTTAATCCATATTACTGGAGTCTGTATGAAGAGAAAGTCACAGGGAAGACTGAGAAGCCAGGAAACTGATAGACTAGGAATAAATCTGCTAAAACTTTGACTTGTACATATAAAAATTTACTGAAAGAGTAAGGAAAGCCTACATAAATAAACTCTACTCCAGTTAATGATCACTCATCAGTCATGTTAAAATGCAAATATTCTATGGAAACAATGATTGAGACTTTATCAGATGAAATGGACTTCTAATCTTATAAAAGTATGCAAAATATAGAAAGAAGCAATTGAATTCATGAGGACGGAATGAGACTAAAAATGAATGGGAAATGAAGAAAATGGTAAAAATAGGAAATATCTTTTTAAAAGACTATAAAATAAGACTAATGACTAAATAAGAATCAAGAGATAAAAGAGTAGACAAAAATAGAATGTAAAATGAGAAGACAGGCATTGGCTTTAAATGTTACAAAAAGTTTTAGTATTACTTGGATATCAATACAGATACTAATTAACTTAAGATGTTTATGTCAAATGAACCTTAAAATTTTAAGAATAACCACTAAAATAGAATATAAATGGAATGTAAAATTTCTGGAAACATTAAGAATAGAAAGAATAATTATGAAAATTATAAATTCAGGAAGAGAAGAAACATGAACATAGAAATAGAAGCAAATAAAAACAACAAATTACAATGGTAGAAAAATCCAGATACATACAATAAATGAAATAAACTAGCACCACTTGTTTAAAAAGCAGTTACAGGAGGCAGCGAGAAAATGGCAGATGATCCCAGTGCTGCTGACACGAACATTGAGATCTGGAAGATCGAGAAGCTCATCAAAAGCTTGGAGATGGCCTGTGGGTGAGCGCCCTATCTGCTTCCCACCCCCACCTCCCTACTCCCTGCTTCCTGCTCCCCGCTTCCTGCTCCCCACCCTGTCCTCCTGGTTCCCGAACCTCAGGATCCCCGCCCCCTTGCAGTATGGCCACTTAAGAAGACCCAGCCACTAGCCAACTCCTGCCTTCTTCTGGACCTCTGGTAGTAGCTCCTGACTCAGGGTGGAGAGTTTGCATGGTTGACTGGAGATAGGGATCCTCCACCCACTTGGAACAATGGCACAAGCATGATTTTGTTTATCATTTCTCCCAAAGACTAGATTTCAGGAGTTGCAAAAATGTTAACAGCTGAGTTTGGAACTGCATCTAACATTAAGTCATTAGTAAACCACCTTTTAATCTTGGGAGCCATTACATCTGTACAACAAAGACTCAAACTTTGTAATAAAGTAACTCCATATGGTCTGGTTGTTTACTGTGGAACAATTGTAACAGAAGAAGGAAAGGAAAATAAAGTCAACATTAACTTTGAGCCTTTCAAACCAGTTAATATGTCATTGTATTTGCGTGACAAGAAATTCCATTGAGGCTGTACAGAACTACTTCTGAATGACACCAACTATGGTTTCATTGTAAGTGGTGCACTTTTTGGCACTCTGCAAGGAAACACAGGAGAAGTCATACACAAATTCACTGTGGATCTCCCAAAGAAACACAGTAGAAGAGGTCATTCTGTCCTGAGTTTTGCCTGCTTAAGAATGGAAAAACAGTATAACCATGTTTGGAAATTAGTTGTGCAGCTGTTTAGTTCTGGCGACAAAGTGAATGTGTCTGGTCTCATTTTAGCTGGATCAGCTGAATATAAAACTGAACTAATTCAACCTGATATGTTTCATCAGAGGTTGCAATCAAAAGTTTTAAAACTAGTTGATTTCTCCTTTGGCAGTGAAAATGAATTCAACCAAGCTATTGAGTTATCTACCAAAGTTCTCTCCAACATGAAATTTATTTAAGAGAAGAAATTAATAGGAGGATATTTTGACAAAATCAGCCAAGACACAGGCAAGTAAGATATACTAAAGGCTTTGGAAGTGGACCCTGTAGAGATTCTAATAGTCTATGAAATCTATGAGATATATTCTTCATTGCCAAGGCACAGAAGAAGAGAAAATTCTCTATCTAACTCCAGAACAAGAGAAAGATAAATCTCATTTCACAGACAAAGAGACAGGACAGAAACATGAGGTGAATGAAGTATGCTCCTGCTGGAATGGTTTGCTAACAACTATAAAAAAATTCAGAGCTACATTGGAAATTGGCATAGATAAGTCATAAGAAGTATCTCCGTTTGTGATGGATTTCATGGAACTGGAGGTACCAAATCGATTTTCAGGGAATAGAATACCAAGGAAGAAATAGTGACATTTTTTATCTTGATGACTAATAGGTAGTTGATATGGGTCTAGCAAACTGTGCCTTACCTCCCAGCATCCAACCCAAGGAGCATACCCATTATGGAATTCATAAAGATCCCTGCCTTACAGTGGAACATTTCCAGAACTTAACCCATGTGCATTTGATAATGAAAGAAAACCAAAACAAAACTACACCCAACCCTACACTGGTTTGTTCTAAAGTCAATGCAGCAGCCTACAACTAAATTCCTAAATGCCATTTGGGACTAATTTTTAAAAAGAAGCCCTGTTTTACTTTTACTCAATGGTGAAATTGGTTGCTTTTGTATTTTATGGGGGGGAAAAAGATTTCTTAAGCTTCATACACAGAAGCAAAAATACTTTAGCTGCTGTAAACCTTCTAAACTTAATAGAAGTGCAATCATACTGGTTTGTTTCTTATTTTGATTGGAGAAAAATCATACTACTGCATTTCACAGAGTCCCATTTACATGGCATTGTCAGTTTAGACTGCATATGAAAAAAATATATGTGTTGAAATGTTGGAATCATTTCTCTCCTGGTCTCTGTTTAATGTTTAAAGGGTGAGTTAATAAGAGGCCGTTTCAACCTCACTCCTTCACACTAGCTCTCCCCCTTCAGACCATCACTTTCAAAGATACAAATTGCATTTGCAAAATCAAATGACTCTTGGAGATTTTGTCCAGTGCACTATTTCCTTCCATCTGCTTGGCAGATGCATTTGTGTTCATGGGTTGGGAGCCCCCAGCATCAGTTACTTAGACAAGGATTCCTATAATCTTAGCCTACTGAAAACTGGATTGGGATGAATATCATGGAACTTATGTGCTCTTGCTGGGATTGTGAGAAATAAAACATGCCATTGAAGCAGAAGAAAAAACAAAAACAGTGGCAGACATACCAAAAAAGTACACGAGTTATCTATTGATGCATAACAGATTACCACAAATTTATCAGCTTACTATAACACACATTTTTTTACTGCACAGTTTCTATGGGGAAAATGAAAGTGAAAATATTACTGTATAAGCAATACAAATGACTAAAGATGTCACAAAGATAGTTGTTGAATTTGAAGATAAATCAATAGAAGTTACCTGATCTACAGAAAAGACATAAAAAGATTTTTTTAAAAGAACAAACATCAGCCACCTTTATGAGAACATCAATCAACTCCTTTGTGTATTTGGAGTCCCAGATGGAGAGGACAGAGAGACTAAAGCAGAAAAAATATTTTTTTAAAATAATGGATTTGTCAAAGCTTGTAGAACTTTATACACAAATAGTGTACCCTAATGTAAACTATTGGCTTTAGTTACTAAAAATATATCAATGTTGGGGCATCAATAATAAAAAATGTGCCACACAAATACAAGATGTTAATAATAAGAAAAGCTGTGTGTGTGTGTGTGTGGTTATATGGGAACTCTGTACTTTCTGTGCAATTTTTCTGCAAACCTAAAACTCCTTTAAAATTTATTATTTTAAAAGAGTAGCCACTGAAGAATTTACAAATCTGTTGAAAACTATCAAATTTTAGATTTAATATGCCCATTGAACCCCAATCAGGAAACTCAAGAAGAATATATCTGAACCTCTGAAGAGCAAAGCTAAAGAGATAATCTTAACCATTGCAGGTGATGTGCCACACTAATGAAAGATGTTTATGTGGGAGGTTGTGGGAGGAGTGGAAGGTGGGGAACATGGGAATCCCTGTAATTTTTGTGTAACATTTATGTAATCTAAGCATCTTTTAAAATATTGAAAAAAAAAAGATTAAATATGTAGAATGGCCATAAGGGGCCAGGACTACAGAACTGGGAAAAAAACAACTGAATGTATTAATGAAATTTTAAGTATATCATTATGAAATGCTGTCAATAAAATTCAACATTGGACAAAAAAATGTATAACATGAAGAGTGAACACTTATATAAAATATGCATTTTAATAATAATGTATCAATATTGTTTTACCAATTGTAACAAACATACCATACTGATTTAAGATATTAATAATAGCAGAGACTCTTTAGGTGGGGAGAGAGAATAAATGGGAATAATCTTTAAAAATAAAACATAATCTGAAAATAAAAGAGAAAAAATACACACTAAATACAGCAGAAATACCCTTCATAAATGGAGAAATAAAGAAATTTATAGAATAACAAATACTGAAAAAAATGCATTTCCAGCAGACCTGCGCTACAACATACACTGAAGAAAGTGCATCAAGCTGAATGGATATGACACAGATAGAAATGTAAATCTACAGGATTTTGATGGCTTAGGTGCATTTTTACTGGTTGCCTTTCAGAATCCTTCTACAAAAGAGCAAAGTTAAAAACCAAGGCCCTGGAGAGAGGGTGAGAACATGACCTTGCTCCCGAGAGCCCTCCACCCCACCCATGTCCCCCAGCTGTGTCACTGCTGCAGCTCGTGGGGGTGGAGGGCTCACTTCTTTTGCGGCCCACTCCCACACCTGCTAAGGGAAAGACCTACCACCTAGGTCTTTGCCCCTCAACCCCTTCTCCCCATTCCCCTCAAGGTGAGCCTGGTTACAGGAGGCTGTAGTAAGAAATGCTGTGATCCAGAAGGAGTTCTGAGCCCTAGAAGGCTATGGCCAGGACACAGTCTGTGAAGACCACATTGTCCTCAAGCTCGGAGCCCCCTAGGAACCTTGCAGGGATCAGAACCCACCCACTCCCAGAGGCCAACTGTACACTCTCGGGCCAGGTAGGATCATAGATTGGGGCCTCAGCAGGGAGCTGGTGCAAGTAGATGCAGTCAGACTTGAAGGGGCAGTAGCCATTTCCTCGCACGAAGAACCGGCATCGGATCTGGCTGGCCCATGCTCTGAAGTTCTTGATGAGCTGTTCCTTCTCAGCCCCTTTGCTCACCCAGAATTTGTGGAGGATGATGTAGCTGGAATGGATGCGGCACTGGGGACAGGCCTTGATGACGGCCTTGAAGAAGTCCTGTCTGTTCTTCCGCCAGGTGCAAAGACAGCCCAGGCAGTGGGCGTGGGGACAGTTGGGAAGGATGCCGAAGACTAGCTCAGCCTCTGGCATGTCCCACACCTTGTCCGTGTAGATGTCACACACCACGTCCTGACTGTCTTGTTCCCCCTTGAGGCATACATATTTTCCCCTTTCTTAATTTTTAAAAAACAAATCTAAAGAAAAATTATAATGCTGTACTATTGAATTTGTAACATATGTATATATATATACAGCAACAGAACTACAAAGGAAGGGATGGCTGTTGTAGCAGTTTGGCAGTTTGATATAGTTATGAATTCCAAAAATAGATATTGGATTATGCTTGTAAACTGGTCTGTTAATCTGGGCATGATTAAGTTATGATTAGGGCTTTGACTGGGTCAGTCAGTAGGACGTTGAGCCCCACCCCTTGGTGGGTGGGGTCTCCAAGATGAAAAGACATAAGACATGGCAAAGGACAGAGTTAGAGTAGTTTTGATGTTGGAGTTCTGATGAAGAAGGAGAGAAGGCCCCAGGAAAAGAGAAGAGCCATTTACCTTACAGTTCACAGCTGGCCTTGTGGAGAGAGGCAAAGCGTAGAAAGTCTCATAGTCTACAGCTGACCTTGTGGAGGAAACAGAGGAGCTGAGCCAGAGAGAAACGAAGCCCGGAGAAGAGAGGAACCTAAGAAGCCTGAACCCTGGCAAACATTGGCAGCTGCCTTCCTCCAACACATGGCAACAGACTTCGGTGAAGGAAGAAACTTATGATTTATGGCCTGGTAACTGTAAGCTTCTGCACCAAATAAATACCCTTTATAAAAACCAACCAATTTCTAGTATTTTGCATCAGCACCCCTTTGGCTGACTAATACAGCTGTTAAATGGAATTATGCCAACACAGGTTTCTTACATTTTACATGATGTAGTAAATTAAAAATCATAATTAGACTGTATAACTCAAGGATGCATTTTGTAATTTCTAGAGAAAACACCTAAAAATAAATGCAAAAACAAAGATTTAAAATAGAGAAAGTGAAGTGCAATGCTAAAAATATTTAATTCACATAAGTAAAGGTAGGAAATGAGGATCAGTGGAACAAAAAATGAGAGAGGACAAATAGAAATGTAAAACGATATGTAAAACAAATGTAAAACAAATGAAATGTAAAACGATAGGCCTGTGTCAATAAAATCAATAACTACATTAAATATAAGTGGCCTGAGTACTTCAAATAAAAAGCAGATTGTCAGAGTTAGTTAAAAAGCAAGGCCCAACTCTGTGCTGTCTACAAGTGTCACACTTTCAATATAAAAGCACAGATAGGTTGAAAGTAAAAGAATAGATTAATATAGGATAAACTAATGCAAATTGTAAACCTAAGAAAGCCAGTGTGGTTATATAAACCAAACAGACTTCAAGATAAGGAGTATTACCAGAGATGCAAGATATTTCATAATGATAAAATGGTCACTAATACATTAGAAGACATAAGAATTCTAAATGAGTATGGGTCTAATAGCTGAGTTTCAAAATATATGAAATAAAAACTCACATAAGAAAAAGTCAATCCTTAACACAATAAGGGATAAATTCAAAAGCCCTACAGCAATCAATACATTTAATGGTAAAACATTGAATGTGTTCCCTTTATGACAACAAACTAGAAAGGAACTCCTGCTATTAATCCTTCTATTTGTTCTTATTGTAATTCCTACACATGGAAGCAAATAAAAGACAAGAAAAGCAAATAAATGTATAAAAAATTGCAAAAGGAAAACCAAGATTGTCAATATTTACAGACGATATGCTCAATCATGTAGAAAATCCAAAAGAAACTACACATAAGTTTATTAAAATTATCAAGCAATGTTGCTTAACATAAAAACAATATAAACATCAAATGAATCTCTTCCCAGCAACAACTGGAAAATGGAATTTTAAAATGGTATTATTTACCACAGCATGAAAACACATAAGGTTCCTAGGAATAAATCTTTCAAAAGCTGTTCAAGTCCATTGTAAAAAAATATACATATGCAATCTATGTATAACACTTTATTGAAAAAAAACAAAAGAAGATTAAACAAATGAATAGGAATACCATGTGTGTATATTAGAAAATTCACCATAATAAAGAGGTTAATTCTCATATAATTTAACTAAAATTCAAAGAGAGCTCAGTCTAGATCTCAGAGGTTTCTGTACAACCCACCCCTTCCTGAAATTTCACAACCTGATTTTAAATTTTATGCTGAAAACTAGAGAGAAAATAATAATAAAAATAGTGGGTATACTGCTTTATCATATATCAAAATTTACTATCAAGCTCTTGTAATTAAGACAACATGGATGTTTAACAAGAATAGATATGCAATTGGACTAAACATGTTTGAAATTTTCATATATGACAAAGGTAACATTTTAAATCAGTGAGAATATGTTTGATTTATTTTTTGCTGAGGCTGTTAGTTATTCAAGGATAAAAGGAAAACTAGATCTTTATATCATACCATACACAAAAATGAATTACAAATATATTAAAGATCAAAGCGTAAAAAATCTTAAATAATTAAGAGAAAATATGGTAAACTATCTTTACAATTTGGAGGAAGAGAACAATTTCTAAAACAGTTTACAAAAACAAAAACAATAAATAAAATGCAATAAGTTTAAGACTATTAAAATTATTTATTTCTGTATAGCAAAAGATACCATAAAAGAAAGCTAAAATGACAAGCAACAGGATGGAAGAATGTTTGTCATGTACATAGCAAACACAGAATTGTCCAGAATTTATAAATAACTGACAAATTAAATAAAAAAGATGAACAACCTAATGATAAATGGGCAAAACTTGTGCATAGATTTTTTTTACCCACATAATTCACAGAAGAATATACAGAAATGCCCAATTTGGTAGCTTTGTAAGTTGTCCACTTACCTAAGCTGAAGTATTTTTCCTAGAATTCCCTTCCCTCTCTTTGTGTTTGGCTACAATAGAAATGTGCATGAGGTTTGGAAGGCAGAAAGAAGCAGAAACCCTGTTTGAAGGTGATGGAGGTCAGGCCTGTTGTCGCTGATGTATTATGTGATGTGGAAGTGCTAACTCACCATTTTGTGGGTAGCAGCCAGAATCACTGCTCCAGCCCTCCCACAATCTCTTTAACTTCTTCAAATCCTAGGATAGATGTTAGAGTGGCTTTGTGGCCAGAGTATAAATCTTTTCTGCAGCTCAGCCACAGTTTATGAAGGGATCAATGTGGGTTCCAGTAAGAGACAAAAGTTCTTCTCTCCCCCACTTTGCATTCATCTTTTCTTACTGACCACCTGCCCTGTGACTTTAAGCACAGCCCCAGATATAGAAGAAACAACCAATTTGACTATCTTATCAGCTACTGCAATTGTGTATGGTCAAATCCCCATGTTTTAAAGTCCGTTACTCTATATCATTCCAAGTTCTAGTGCTTGTCTAATAGAACCATTAAATTTATGAAAATATGTCAGTCTAAGTGGCTATACAGCAAGAGAAAATTTCAACAATAATGAGATACTATTCCTCACTCATTATGTTGGCAAAAATCTAAAAAGTTGACAGTATAGATATTAGATGTGATGTAGAGCAATAGATACTCTTAAATTCCGCTCATGAGAAAGGGAATTGTTACAACCAAAATGGAGAGAAATTTTCAAAATCTAGTAACTTTTAAAATGCACCAACCCTAACATACAGCAATTCCACTTCCTATCAATATAACATAGACAAGATCTCACATGTGTCCAGAGAAATGTACAAAAGTCTGTTTAATGCTACAGAATTTGTAATAGCACAAAAGAAAATTCAGGTGCCAGTTTAAATAATATACTATGCATCATCACACATAGAACTAAACAGCATGAAACAGAATGAAAAAGGTAAAATACATGTAATAATAACATGCAAGAGCACAAAAAATCTAACTTATTTATAAATACATTTATATGTAGTAGAAGTGCAAAGGGTTTCGCTGATCATGCCCACATTTATGATAGTTTTTTCTCCAGAAGGAACAGAAGAGGATGTTACTTGTAGGGTGGGAATTTAAAGGGCTTCCACTTTATATGTAATGATTTTTTTAATTCACCAAAGAAGATCCAAGGTTAACAGCTGCTTTTTCCAACTTGGCTAAATTTCAAAAGCAATGTTATATTAAAAGAAATAAGCAAGTTTTAAAAGAATGCATGGAGTATGATATCATTTATGTGAAGCTATAAATTTACAAGGCATTGTATATATACATATATAGAGAGAGAAAGACTATAATAGAACATATATATATTATATAGATAAATTCTTCATGAAATATACATATGTGCAAGTATGAAACATATGTGGGAAGATAAATGCCAAATTCAAGACAGTTTTTCCCACTGGACAGGATGAAGAGTTGAATAAGGAGAAGCACAAAGGTGATTTCAACCATAAAAAATAATTGTTTATTCCTTAACAAAAGAAAATATTGCAAAATATTCAGTTGTCACCAACCTAGATAGTGGATATATGGGTACACATATTAGTTTCTATACTTTTTCATTTGCTTAATTTTTTTACATTAGAAAGAAGAGCAAAAACTGAGTTTCACATTTAAGCTTTGTCAGGTTTTCATCAGGAATTACGCAAGCTAAATGAACCATTCTTTTCCATCTTCTGAGAGATTTTGCATTTCTGTTTTATCAGTCTAATAAAGAGATCAACACTAAAATTGAGAATAGAATGTAAATACTACGTTTCCCAATGCCCAGTGTTGCTTCATATAAAGGTTTTGTCTGTCCAAAAATACAAGATATTTGTTTCTGGTTCTACTTTCTCTAAGCATAAAAATCTTTACTATAACTTATGAAGTTATTAACTCTGGAGTAATTACAATGTAGAGGAAAGTACAACTATGACTTCTATGGCAAATAAGTTAAACATTGCCATCCAGTTGTTTCTAAGGCAAAAATAATTTGTTTATCTGTTCATCCTGCTCACTCAAGTTATCCTCATGGGGATGAAATAGTCTCATTAAATAAAAGGGGGAGTTCCAGAATTATCATCATCCTGTATATTTTTATATTATATGAAAATCAAAAGTGCTGATAAAATCAAGGAAGTCTTTGAAGATGATATAATTAAAGGACCATTTTTTTTTCCCAAAAATAAATATGCTGCTTGTTTTAGTTTGCCAAAGGGCTGCTGATACAAAGTACCAGAAAGGGCTTGGCTTTTATAAAGGGGATTTATTTGGGGTAAGAGCTTACAGTACCAAGGTTGTGAAAAGTCCAAATCAAGGCACCACAAGAAGCACTTTCTCACAAAGTCAGCTGCCAAGTTTTGAAGCAAGATGCCCACCAGTCTCTACTGAAGTTTGAGCTCAGTTGAGGGCAACCAGACACTGGGCTTGTCTCTTTCCAAGCCTCCTCTATCAGTCTTGGCTGCTCTGCATTCTTCCCAAGTTCAACTGCAAGCTATTGGACATATGGCTCATCTCTCCCTGGACCTCAGCTCTTTGAGCCTCTTGGGGCTTCTATTTTCTTGAGCTGCTCCATGGGCCCAGGTTTTTGGGGGCTTTTGATAGGACTATGTCAGTGGGGGCGTGATTCATATTGAGTCTCTGCCTTCTTACTGGGTCTCATAAAAATGTAGACACACACAGAGAGAAAAAGACAGACAGAGAAAAATGAAACCACCATTGTTGACCCTGCCATTTGAGAGAGGACTAGAGGATCACTTAAGCATGAAGCCCCAAAAAGTCTGAATAATAGTCCATCATATGTATATACCATATTTTCTTTATCCATTCATTAGTTGATGGACACTTGGGTGACTTCCATCCTTTGGCAATTGTGAATAATGCTGCTATGAACATCAGAGTACAAATATCTGTTCCAGTCCCTGCTTTCAGTTCTTCTGGGTTTATACCTAGTAGCAGGATTGCCAAATCATAAGATAATTCTATAATTAGCTTTCTGGGGAGATGCCAAATTGCCTTCCACAGCAGCTGCACCATTTTGCATTGCCACCAGCAATGAATAAGTGTTTGTATTTCTCCACATCATCTCCAACACATGTAGTTTTCTGTTTTTTTCTTTTTAATTTCACATTCTAGTAGGCGAGAAATGATATATCATTGTGGTTTTGATTTGCATTTCCCTAATAGCTAGTGATGTTGTGCATCTTTTCATGTGCTTTTTAAACATTTGCATTTCCTCTTTGGGAAAAAGTCTATTCAAGTTTTTTGAACATTTTTAAATAGCTTTTTTTGGTCTTTTTATTATTTAGTTGAAGGATTTCTTTATTCTGGATATTAAACACTTATCAGATACGTAGTTGCTAAAATTTTCAACCATTGAGTAGTTTGTCTTTCCACTTTCTTGACAAAGTCTATTGATGCACCACAGTTTTTAATTGAGGAGGTCCCATTTATCTTTTTTTTTTTTTTCATTGCTTGTGCTTTGTGTGTAAAATCTAAGAAACCATTGACTACCACAAGATATTGAAGATCCTTACTTACATTTTCTTCTAGGAGTTTTACGGTCCTGGTTCTTATTTACACCTTTTTTTTTTAAAGGGGAAGGGGTTGTCTTCTGGGTAAAGCCAGAAATTCTGATAGACAAATTCTAAAAGAGCTCTAGCACTTTTATTTACATCTTTGATCAATTTTGAGTTAATTTTTTGTAAGGTGTGGGATAGAGGTTCTCTTTCATTCTTTTGCATATGGATATTCAATTCTCCCCAAACCATTTGTTGAGGAGACTAGTCAATCTCAGTTGAGTGGACTTGGCAGCCTTGTCAAAAATCAATTGGCTGGAAGATGGAGGATTAGAAAGTCAGAGGGATCGCTTTTCTTCCAGGAAAAAAGTAGCTAGAGAGCAGGCAGAGATAGTCTCTTCACCACCTAGAAGGGAAAGGGTCTCAACTGGCTAAAAAAAATCCCATGAGAAACTGAAAATCAGAGTAAATTCAGCATCATAATCAGATGCCTAGACATCAGCAAAAAATTACAAGCCATACTAAGAAAAAGGAAATTATGACTCAGGCAAAGGAAAAAAATCAAAGCTCCAGATGAGACACAGGACTGAAACAACTAATCAATGTGGTTCATACAAATCTCCTAAATCCAATCATGGAGTTGAAGGACCACATAAAAGATATTAAGAAGACTCTGGGTCAGCACAAAGAAAATTTTGAAACCTTGGATAGAAAAATAAGAGAGATTATGGGCATGAAAGACATAACAAGTGAGATTAAAAATACACTAGAGGCACACAACAGCAGATATGAAATCGGGGAAGAAAGAATCAGTGATACAGAAGACAGAACGCTGAAATTGTAAAGAGAGAACAGTGAGAGAAAAGAATGGGAAAAAAATTGAGCAGGGGTTCAGGAAGTTGAATTGTAGCATGAAGTGCACCAACATATGTATTTTGGGAGTTCCAGAAGAAGAAGAGAAGGGGGAAAGGGCAGAAAGTATTTGAGGAATTAATGACTGAAAATTTCTTAGCTCTCATGAAAGACATGAATATATGTGTCCAGGAAACACAGCATACTCCAATTAGGATAAATCCAAATAGACCTACCCTAAAATGTATAATTTTCAGAGTGCCAAATGCCAAAAATAAAGAGGAAATTCAGAATGCAGCCAGGGAGAAGTGAAACATCACATACAAGGGATATCCAATAAGACTTGGTGCAGATTTCTCTTCAGAAACCATGGAGGCAAGAAGGCAGTGGTATGATATAATTAAGGTACTGAAAGATAAAAACTGCCAGCCAAGAATTCTTTACCAACAAAACTGTCCTTCAAATATGATGGTGAGCTTAAAATATTCACAGAAAAACAGAAACTAAGAGAGTTGGTAAACAAGAATCCAGTTCTGCAGGAAACACTGAAGGGAGTTCTGCAGCCAGAAAAAAAAGAAAAGATAAAGAGGCTTGGAGAAGAGTGTAGAAGTGAAGGCTATCAGATAAGGTAACAAAAAGGGTGTAAAGTTGGACAAAAATGAAATATGACATATGAAAGCCAAAGGATAAAAAGGTTGAAGTAATACCTTTGAATGTTAATGGATTAATCTCCCCAATCAAAAGACTTAGGCTGACAGGTGGATAAAATAGACAGAAAGTGAAAGTTTGGAAAAAGAAATTTGATGCAAATAGTTACCAAAAGAGAGAAGGGGTAGCTATACGAGTGTCAGACAAAACATACTTTAAATGCAAAAACAATAAGAAATGTAGAAGACCATTATAAATTAATAAAAGGACAATACACCAGGAAGGAGTAACAGTCATAAGTATCTATGTACCTAACCAGGGTGCCCCAAAATACATGAGGCGAATTCTGGCAAAACTGAAAGGAGAAAGAGCATCTCTACATAGTAGTTGGAGACTTCAACATGCCACTCACATCAATAGATAGAACAACTAGACAGAAGATCAGTAATGAAACAGAGAACTTGAACAATATGATAAATGAGCTAGACCTGACAGACATATACAGAAAATTGCATCCCAGATCAGTGGGTTATACATTCTTTTTCAGTGTTCATGGATCTTCCTCCAGGATAGACCATACGTTGGGCCACAAAACAGCTCTCAATAAATTTAAGAAGATTGAAATCATACAGTGTATCTGCCCAAGGCTAATGTAGTATGCAGGGTTTTTACTGTCTGTCTGGGCTTGGGCTTTTTCTTTCTACTTGTTTTGGAGTTCAGCTGTTTACACGAATTTGGCTGTCTCCTCTGTTTCCCAGGAGACAGACCTCCTTTTCCCAGGTGCGGCCCCAGACGGTCCACCTCTATAGTTTATTATACTCTTTTATTATTATTATTATTATTTTGTCCTCTTAGGCTGCTTTTGCCTTGGAGGACAAATTCTGGGAATAGGGTCATGGTGAATGTATTAGTCAGGGTTTTCTAGGGAAACAAATCAACAGGAGATATCTATAAATAGTATGAGATTTTATAAAATTCTCTACATGACCATAGGGATGCACAAGTCCAGATTCTGCAGGCAGGCTGTAAACCAGGGGCTCCAATGAAGGCTCTATGAAGATCTGATGAAGGTCCTTTATGAGTTCCTGGGAGAAGCTGGCTGCCCAAAGACAAGCTGGGAAATTCTCTCTGAAGGCTGAAATCACTTCCCCTTTAAAGGCATTCAACTGATTGGATAAAACATCACTCATTGCTAACAGATGTAATCAGCCATCTATGCAGTAAACTCACTGATGACTAAAGTCTACAAATGTCCTTGTATTACTATCAGCCTACTGCTTGCTTGACCAAACCACTAGGCACAATTACCTGGCCGAGTTGACACATTAGCCTAATCATCACAGTGGAGATGACTTTTCCAAGTCAGCCTTTCACTGCTGAAGCAGGGCCTGGGATTCACAAAGGAGGGTGTAGACGAGCTCCAAAGTTCCCAGGGGAGAGGGTCAGGTATGGCACCATGAGCTTCTCCAATGGCTCCCCAGGGCTGAACGTTCCTGGCATGCCCAGCAAATGTAACCTTTCAACTAATGGTCCCCCTCAACTCTGAGGAAGCACAACATCCTTAAGTCTCCACTGCTGACACCCTTCAAGCCAAGTTGAAGCAATGGCTGCTGCCACCTTTGTCCAGTGTGGGTTGAAACAATGGCTGCCTCAGAGCTGGGCCCCCACAATACAAATTTGCTAATCAGAGCTGTGATCAGTGATCAGCCATGCCGACTCCTTATCTTGGGGAAGAGGATTTTTATGGCTATTTCTGTCACCAGTGAACTAGCCAGGGGCTGGACCCCACGGTGGCCTGCCATGAAAGTTGGGGATGGACACCATTAGCTGTGACATGGAGGGAGCAATTTACTGTTCTTTACCATAATTTATCAGTCTCTTCCTCCCACTCTTCCCTGGATGCTGTGAAATGTTCTCCTGACCTCTGGAGTTTCAAACTGTTGTTTCAAGCAATTTCTGCCTGCTTAATAGTTGTTTTGGTGGAAGGATTGAGTCCTATTCCACCATATTTTCCAGTATCCTCCTTCCAATACAGTTTTTAATTTGTTCTTTCATTTGGGCAGAAGTCATTCTTTTATTCATTCACTTAAGAAATAATTATTTGCTGTTTTCTCTTGAACAGATATTGTGTTTTTCATTGTAAATACATAGAGTAAAGAAATTCCTTTTCTTAAAATATCTCATAGTCTAACAAGGAAGACAAAGATGTAAGCATTAAATGATAAAGAGTACAATACATCCTATTAGAAAGCCAACTAGCTACAACTGTGAGAGTACAAAGAATTCTATTATTTTAAAACCTGAACTGTCCTATGTATTAATCAAATTCAATGTTGAAGTCATAAAACAAAATAAGTGAATATATTTATATATAATCTCTATGTATGATAAAATATAAAATTGTCATAAAGTAATTGATTTTCTTTTAAGTATTTCACTAATTTTCCTTACTCAGGTAATATATAAAAATACAAAATAAGTGAAAATAAGCCCTACAGATAAAGAAAAAGTACCCCTTGACTAACAAACACCAACCCAAAATTTTCTCCCAGAAGTATGTTTATCAATTTACTACTATGTACACTTCTATATCATTTATACATGCCTGTATGTTGTTTTACCTTTTTGTTCTGCTTTGTTTTAATCACATAAAGGTAATCATGTTGTGGGTATTAGCTACAGTTTCCAATTTTTATTCAATAATATGTTTTGAAGTCTTTAACTGCTAATAGCATATTACATTTTATTTAACCATTCTTCTTTTGACTCTTTATTATTCCTATTTTACCCTATGACAATGTTTTGATAAATTTTGTGGTACATGGCTTATTGGAGACAAATGAAATGTTTCTCTAGAGCAGACATGTAGGGTATTACTGGATCTTCATGTATGAAAATATTAAATTTTTAAGAGATAAAGCCAAACTACACTCCAGAGTGGATACACCAAATTACATCCCTTCCAACAGCATATGGAATTGCCTGCCTCCCCATGTCCTCAGCAATATCTGATATTTGTTTTCTAAACTAAAGTTTAAAATTATAAAATATGAATTTAATTTCCAAAGAGACTGTGCATCTTTTCATTTGTTATTGGTGTTTTGTATTTCTTCCATGAATTGCCCGTTCATATCCTCAGCTTGCTTTTTTAAAATATTGATTTGGAGGAAATTTGTTTATATTCTGGATGGTAACTTTTACATGTAATGCATAATGTACATAACTTCTCTGTGTTTATCATTTGTTTTATTATTTTAAATTTATTTAGAGTGCAATTTATTCTAAAATTCTAAAATGACTTTATAATTGTACTTATGAATACTTTTGTTAAGAAGGATATGTGTCATTTGGTTAAGACCTTCTCTTAACCAGTATTTTCTACTCATTTTCTTCAAATTGTTTCTATTATTTAGTTATTAACTTATTTATTTATGTATGTATTTATACATTTATATCTTTAATTTATTTATCTGGAGTTTGGGAGTTTTTTGTTTATGATTTTGTTTTTTTGCAAATGGTATAAGGGAGTTATTGGATGAAAATTCTCCATGGGTCTTTCATATCTGCATGTTTTGCAAGCAAGGCAATAACTCCCTCATTTTCAAGACTATCTTTTCAAGGATTTTAATATATCTGTAGCTTCAGAATATAAATATAATGCCTTCTTTGAGAGCAAAGGGCAAGCATGCTTATTTCTCATTATATAAGAATTGAGTGCCCTAAGAGCAGGATGCCTCTTTGTAATGCCACCAACTGTGTGAGCAAGTGTCCTCTACCTTTGTTATAACCCAGCTCGTGGGTCAGGGCAGCTGTAAGACCAAAGGACTCATTCAATACAGTGTCAGACATGAGCTTTATTTATTGAGACATATGGACAGGAGAGAATCTCTTTGGTGGCGGTAGTCCAGAGAATAAAGATAGCATGCTACAAAGATGCAGGAAAATAGTGGGCCATATATAGGGTCTCAGAACAAAGACATTTCATAACAGAGTTACATAGATGGGGTCTGGTGATGTTACTGTAGGAAGGAATTGTACAGCCTAGAAAAAATTACAGTCTATGATACCATCTCAACATTGTTTTCCTGTGAGGAGGTTTGTTACATTTTAACTTGAGTCCTGAGGCATGCAGGTGGCTGTGTACTGCAGGCAGAGTTTCTTTCAGGGAGGGGAAGCCAGGGCTGGGGACCTACTGAACCTCCACAATCTACCCCTACACAGCAGCCTGCATTGCTCATAGGACACACATTGCATTCACAATTCACAACAGTATGGCATACAGCAGAATACTAAGAGTCCTTTACCAAAAGCTAGTAAACCTATAAAGACATGTCGCTAAGGCCAAAAGAGGGAGTTAAATCAGTTAGACAGGGGATCAATAGCTAATTTATCAATATGACTTATGTACTCTTGAATATGATTTAAAACTTGTCAGACTTTATGAGAGTGATTAGGAATATATACACAACATTGAACATTATTTAATGAGAAGGTCTTGTTCCAAACTTGTAGAGGGGTCATATTCTGCCATGTCAGCAAGGTTTTTCACGCTGTCCAATATACAGGAATGACAGTCCAAGGAAAATTGTATTGGTCTAACAGTATACAAGCAACATTTTCGTTAGTAGATAACAAAGTACCAGGTACGGGAGTCCTATGAGAAGGCTTCCAATACCATACATTTTTCTCTTCTAAATTTTCTGAGTTTCCTGTGGTGCATTCAAAAACTAATTTAGGCATAAGAAGAGCCTGCATAGACACACATAAGGCCTCAGCTATTTTCTATTCTGATTGGTTGCCTTTTTACCTTGACCTGTCAACTTTCAGGGAACCAGGGGGGAGGCCTTTTTATTTGGAGTTATCTAGGACTTCTTTTGAGCCTGGGACTTTCACACTGGACCTTGTGACTAGGGTCTTTGGTGGACTTTATTCTAACCAACTGCCTTTGCAGTTTTTTATACTAACATGCCTTATTTTCCCCTGAGAGAGTTTACACCCTTGTTCTTAAGGGAGAGCTGAAGGGTGATGGTCATTATTCTGTAGCTGCTTCCTGTTGGTTAGGGGCAGTAGTATTTTCACTGCCTGACAGAGTGTGAAACTCTCTAGCTATTCTATTGAGGTTGAGGAAAGGTGGGTCTGGCACTGTGGTTGGAACTGGATGAAATCCCCACATGCCTAATACCTTATTTTGGAAGGTATTGATGCTGGAAGAAATCAACTTAGGAAATGAATTAAGTTTACAAAGACTTTTAACATGTTCAATATTCTTCTGCATATGATCTAGAACAGAGGAGATATTATTATATTCATAAGGTGTATGGGTATAGCACTTAATACTAATTAAAGCACAAGGTCCTCTTGAGCTGCAGTTAATATAGATCTAAGCTTCAGGTTTGCAATACAATTCATGTTGTCCCTCCATGGGAACAGGCCATAATCCCAATTGTGTTTGCTTAAGTTCCACTCACATTACTCTGGTAATTATTGCTCTACTTTGCATGTTTTCACACAGTAAGCATGCTGCAACACTGTTGGTCCTAGGGAAGCTCCAGCATTCCACTGGCCTGGTGCACAGCACCCTTTGACACTAAGAAACATAGCCAGTCTGGAGGCAATGTTATCGAACCATTGCCAGTTGCTACAGGAGTCCAAAACAACAATGTTATTTCCATCCACTTCAGGAACATGTCCAGAATTTTGGTAGATACTTTTATTGTTTTAGGAGTTGTAGTGACCAACCTAGCCAATAACTGAAATGGAAAGGCAGCATGTAGGGTACTGGAGGCCTGGTTTGAATGTACAAGAGAATTTGACAATACTGAAGACTGTCTCTTTTAGCTTTTATTTTTTTTCTAAATACTTCCAAAGCAGTTTATAAAAGATTAAATTAAATTATCTATTTTTAGTACTTTACTCTTACTTTTATACCTTTACCATGATTACATTAATTAGCAGCCATTTTATTTTAGCAGTGCAGGAAAAAACTACTTTCTCTATTATTATATGAAAGCCTAAGATTCCTAACATAATTAAGATTATTTTTTCCTACCACCATCTTAATATGCAGATTTACTTGGCTTCTGACAAGTTTTCTGTTATGAAGTTATGTTTTGTTATTAATATTCATTCAGGTTTCTATTTAATAATGGCTTCATGGAATTGGCTATTTAAATATTTCAGTTAGGAAATCCTTTTGCAAACCTCCTATAAACATAAGTTACTTTTACCTTTAAATAAGCTTATTACATTACAATTAGCAACTAATGAAATTCACTTTTATTCTTTTAAATCTTACCTTACATTCTTCATTCTGTTCTGTGAAAACCAGACATTTCACTTTAGGACATATCTATATTTCATTAAACACTAACTTAAAATTTTCATCATCTTAAAGATTTAATACATACAATGCTAGTTTATTTTATTAGTATCCTATAAACCTGGGTAGATTACACCCAAGCCAAATAAAATTGGAACAATTATTTTTTATGCAAAAAAAAATGTTTTTCTCTTTTTTAAAAATTGTCAATAACCTTAAAAGCATACTGACTGCTAGGTTCTGGAATGTTACAATTGTTTAATTTTTAAAATTATAATTTAGAAAAGATCTTTACATGGCTTTTAAGGATTTTTTCTTTACTTACTGAAATTTGGTAATTGGATTAATTACCCTCATTTTAAGGCCATTAAATGGTTTAAATTGGGGTATTACAAGACAGACTATGATTTTTAATTCCCTGGCCTACATTTTCCTATTTTGTGACATCTAGCCCTGTTCTCTTTCTTCCTCTTTTCCCTTATCTAAAGAGGAGTCCATAAGGTCCCATGCCTTAGGGTCCCACTGAGGGATGATTAATATCCTCCAAACCTGGACTTGAAGCAGCCTGCAGCCCGTAGCCCAAGGATATCTATAAGCCAGGGTTTCTAACTGCTTATTAACTTTGTGCAGGTGATCAGTTAAAGAATCTTTCATTTCTGCCTGTGCCAGGCATATGTCATTTTCTAACTTTAACTCCTTTTCTAAGTGGTTCACAGAGGCCTCTGTCACTTGTTCTGCCTCAGTAGCCACCTGCAAGACTCCTAACAAGGGCCATGTTATAGCCACTGATATCTGACAGTCTGTCTTTTTCTTATTTAAGTGCAGCTTCTCTGTTACCTGCTGTAGCACTATCAATATAACTGCTGGAGTTTTTGGGTGTCCCCGTACTCTCTCAGCAGGCAGTCCTCACCTGTTCTGGGGGATAGGCCAACATGGGATATCCCTCACAGATTCTCCTTTCCCTGAGCAAATGCCTGCTTCTGCCAGTGGTCCTTTGGTCTCCTGGCTGGCACTCACAAGTTATTCCAATCCAGTTCCTGAAGGTCATAGGTTGGCGTAGCTGAAAGACCAAAGAATGCACTTATTGCAGTTTCAGACAGTGTCAGTTTTATTTATTGGGACTTAAGGACAGGAGAGATACTCTCTGGTGACAGCAGTCCAGAGAATGAAGACAGCACTCTGCAAAGAGGTGGGAAAATGAGGAGCAATATAAAAAATCTCAGAACAAAGACATTTCATAACAGAGTTACATAAATGGGGCCTTGTGATGTTATTGTAGGGAGGAATTGTACTGCCTGGAGAAAATTAGTCTATGATACTATCTCTACATTGTTTCCCTGTGAGAAGGTTTATTAAGTCCTGGGGCATGCAGATGGCTGCGTACTGTGGGCTGAGTTTCCCTTAGGGAGGGGAAGTCAGGCCCCAAGACCCACAGGATCCCTACCACGCTTTCTGTAAAAACCCATTGGAATTGGGCCTCAGAGAAGTTGGCCACAAATTATGAAGCTTTGGATACTGATAGTGTGATGAGCAATAAATGTCCTTCATCTCCAACTTTAAAGTTTCATGTCTTTGACTAACATCCATGTAGCTGTCGCAGGCTAGTTTGACAGTTTATAAGTATAGTAAAATGCAATCATTCAAAATTTTTGTGAGTTTGGAATCTAACTTTATTTTTCACAAATTGTGATGGTTAATATCAGGTCACCATGGCTAGGTTAGGGTGTCCAGTTGTTTGTTCAAGCACACCCCTGTTTATTACAGTGAGGGAATTTCATAGATGAGTTTTGCATCTATAATCAGTTAATTGCATCTACAATTGATTACCTCAATGAAGGAGACTGCCCTCAGCATGTGTTGAGTCTCTTCATTCAATTGGGTGGAAGTCTTAAAACCAGAACTGAGGATTTCAGAGATCAGAAGAACTTCTGCCTTAACTTTAGCATTGGTTTTTATTGGAATTTCCTGCTCACTGACTTCCCCTGGGGAATTTGGAGTAAGGACTTCAGCATTATCTTTATTGAGTTTCCACCTTGTGACCTGCCCTGCAGAATTCAGACTTGCCATCTCCCACAGTAACATAGGCCAACTCCTTACAGCAAATTGTGTGTGTGTGTATATATATACACGCACACACACACACACACATATATATCTGGGGAAACCCTCACTAATACACAAATAAATATAAATTATCCCAAAATTTTTTATCTTCTAGCATTTTCCCAGTGAATTCAAATGCCATGCTGATTATATAATACATAATATATAATAAATTTCTTCCTAACCTCTTATTCCAAGTGCATTAGTTGATTCCCTCGGATCTTCTAGGCAGATTTGAAGGCCGTTATTATAATAATGATAGAGGAAGGAAAAAGACAAGCTCATTCAACATGCATTTAGCTTTTGAATGAGACATACAATTTTAAGACTCTTAATGAGTTCTAGATTCAATTTTTATACATATTGAATCCAGTGTTGGGCTAGTAAAAGCTTAACAACTGACTCTCTGAAGAGAAATTTGTTGTGGTACTTCCTGGTTTGTAAAGTTTGCCAATTTACATAGTGTAAATACTCCCAGTATGGCTAATTTCAATTTAGCAACATGATGTAACCAGTGCCTACAGAGTTAGGAAGAGGTGTATAGTAGCACACCCTTATGCAGTATTCCCACCTGACAGCCACAATAGATGCAAATAAACTGAAAAACATTCATACTTATTATTATGGAAAAAATGAGGTTTGTTATTAAATATAGCTTATTTTAAGATATTTAAGTCTGTATGTTTAATTATCTACTATAGCTGTATATAGCAACCAGCTCAGGAATTCCAGAAAATTTAACAATAGTCTCTCTTGAACCAGAATCAGCTAGCTCCAGCATAATACTGATTACCCAAGGACTCTGTAGATATTAGAATTGACATCTCTGAATTACAATCTGTGGTCTTCTAGAGATCTTAGCGAACATACTTAGTGCCAAGAAAATGAATAAGAGAGAAAGCATCCATTTTAAATTATGGAGACAAGAGGATCAGATAGAAGGTAGAAGGTCTACAGTTTGCATTACATTGATATACCAAGCCCTAAGCCACTTCTTGCCAAAGTCTAAAACAATATCCAAAAGTAAATTTGTAATTACCCTGAGAAAAAAGATGATAATTAAAGTCCATATGAGTTTAGGAAATATTTCTGTATGACTGAAATCATACATTATTATTTTAAAAGTGTTATTATGTTGTTAGACCAGTATAATGTCAAACATAATCTCCTGTAATTAATAAATTATTTTAAAAGTCTCATAATGTCCTTATGAAAACCGTAGGAAAATATGTGAAATTAGGCAGATTTGTAATTCGTGTGACTATCCTATCCCAAATAGGATGTTTGCTAGAAGTGTAACAACTTAGAACCCTCTTGTTCTGGGATCTGGGATCTGTCCTCAAACCTGCATTAGTCAAGGATCTCTAGGAAAACAAAACCAACAGGAGATATTTGATATATAATGAGATTTTTTTTTTAAAACTTGTTTAATGCCATTGTGGAGATGCACAAGTCCAAATTCTGTAGGGTGGGCTGTAAGCTGGGAACTTAGATGAATTCCATTTTCATTGAATTCCCAGGAGAAGCTGGCTGGCTGAAGTAGAGAAGCAAATTCTCACTTCTGACTGCTGAAATAATCACTTCTCCTTTTAAAGCTTTCCACTGATTAGATGCGATGTCTCTCATTGTTGAAGGTAATTTCCTTAATTGATTGTAGATGTAATTAGCCATAGATGTAATCAACTTACTGATGATTTAAGTCCACAAAATGTCCTCACAGTAACAATCAAGCCAGTGGTTGCTTGACCAAACAACTGGACACTATCACCTGGCCAAGTTGACACAAAAACCTAACCATCACAAAACCCATACTGTCCATTATTGTGTTTATGTTATTGTTTTGTTTTGTTTTGTTTTATCAGTAACTCACAGAGAGACAGCAATATGTATTATATTCAAAGATACCCAAATCTGAGACATACAAGAATAATGAACAGAAGCTAACAAGGTGATATTTAATATGTTGATGAATCTAAGATCCTGTAGTTAGGTTTAAAAGTTTCACAGGAATAGTACAGGATGAGGAGAATGTGGTGGGAGTGAGTTTAGGGGTTTTCAATTAGTGTGTATTATATCAGTGCATATTATATTAGTTAATGTTATAAAGATGATCTCAAAAAATCTAACTAAAATTTTAAGTTGCATGAATATGAATAGCCCTTCCAAAATAAAAGATGGTGTAGGCAATTCTATTTTCTGCTATAAGAATACATCTTGAACATTGCATTTGGTTTTACGTACTTTCATTTGAAAAATGACCTCAAAAAAAAACACTGTGAGATAGTACATCCATAGAAGAACCACTCAGATGGTGATGTATATGGAAGTGAAGACCTTTGAAGAATGGCTGAAGAATGGAAAACAGAAGACAAAGAAGTTATATATGATGTGTGCCTTGGAATTTAATGGGTGTAACATGAAAGTAAAGGGATTCAGCTTATACTGTTTGACTCCAGAGGACAATAATAAATCGAGTTACAGGGAGATAGAACTTATTAAAGTAAGAAAAAAATCCATTTTAAATTTATCCAAAAATCATACAAAAAGATATTTTAAAAGAGGAAGCCAGCTAGCTCCTGAGGTAACCACTTCCTTGCATGCCCATCAAAGTATTTAAATAGAAGTATTATGGTTTGAGATTCATTCCCAGGTTACAAATGTGGACTGAATAGCCACTAAAAGTTTTCCAATTCTGAAACAGTTCAATAAATTGATTTCATAATTAAAATTTGCATCCTTTAGTAAGATTCAATTAATACTTTTACAATAAAATAAAATATGTACCTAAATACGATTTACATTGATTTGAATTTATTTCCAGAACAGAGAAAAAAGAGCAGAATAGATAAATTATATTCTCAATAGATTATCCGCCACTCTGACCACATCATTTTCCTAATCTCTCCTTCTAGTAGGACAATGGTGAAAAAATTTGGAAAGCTGAAATGACTGTATCTTTTAGTTATACCTTATTCTGCCTTAATTATACAGATGCTGTCAATTTTATTTTTATGTAAAGGGGATTAATATTCTTGTCTCTATCATGCTCCAGTCGTTACTTTTTTTAAAACAAATCAATTTGATTGGTACATATTAATAAAGCATACAATTCATCCAAAGTGTACAATCAATGGTATTTGGTGTAATCACAGAGTTGTGATTCTGCCTTTCAAGAATTGAAAATGTTCAGATGAACAATAATTGGGCAGCATCTGAGACCAAGCAAATTTCCAATCCAAGAGGAAACATTCCTGAGAAAGTTTTAAGTAAAGATGCCTACAGTAATGGAAAAAAAGAGAGCAACAACCTTAATTGTAGTGTGTGTTACCACAAATGCAGGAGTTTATATGGCATACGTTATTGTTATTGTTTTTAAAAAGAGAGAGCCAAAACCCCATTTTAAATCATCAAATATTGATGGACAGCCATGAACTATGAAGTCAACCAGGAAATATGGCAAAACCTGACCTAATTTTCTTCAAAAAAGAGTTGGATTTCCAGAGGCTTCCTTTTAATCTTTTAATCACTGTCTTCCTGCACATTGTACTTCATGGGAGTTGAGGAAGTTGAAACTTGTTTTAACTGAGCAATGGAATCAGGAGGAAAATTTTATAGGAAGCTAATTAAAATTTTAAACTTACAGGAGAGAGCTGGGTATGACTGATTTTTACACATCAGCCAAACACAACAAGGAAAGCTTAAGAATTTTTTTTCTTTAATTTGGGAGTGGGAAGTGAAGAAAGTTGAAAGAAAGAGACCTCATAGAGGCAAAACAAGCATATGGAAAAAGTTACTGACAACATAATACTAAACTATACCAGAATGTTCAACAAGCAACTTACTTTGGCAGACAAAGTCACGAGAAACAGAAATGGAAATGAAGCAAAAAATGAAGATGAGAAAAACAAAATCAAGTCAAATAATCTTTGTGGATGTTTCTTTAAATCTTACATGTAAAAAAAGTTCCTTTGCCTTAATGAAAAGAAAAGATATTGCATACTCAAGGAATTTGAAGTGTCCTCATCATCATGAAATTAGTACACTTGCTGTCATCATTTGAAGTGTGATTGCAAGTATAGAGTCTTAAAGATTTCCATGGCTTGCCAGATGAATTAAAAATAAATATAGCTTTGATCTGTAAATCATCTTAAGAGTTGGTAAAGTATTTTAGAAAGTGAATGCCATATTTTAAAATACTCTAAGCTTTTAAAGTGAGATATACTTTTGATGACAGCATTCTGCTGCAAACACTTAGATATAAAGTGATTTTTAAAAAAGAGTTAATGCATACTAAAAGCTTTCATTTTGGACTGACTACAATGTAGTAGTATTTTCACATGGATTGTTTATGGTTTTCATGAATAGAATACTGTCCTCCTCTTGCCAATAAATACTACCCTGTGCCTGACGTTTCATTTTCCTTGACGGGAGGAAAGAAAATATATGTATGTATATACACCAAGAGGGAAATTGGATAAAGTCAGTCACTAAGTATAATCAAATAATCAGGATGTAAGGATCTTGAGAAATTATTTAGTTTATTCTCCTCTAAGCCAAGCAGTTGACCTGGTTAACTATTTTGAAAATTTTCCACTGGACATAAAATAATATATTGGAATTTACTTGGATTCAGATTTGGATATAAGTAATTCAGTCCACATCAAGCGAAGCATCAAGTATTTAAATAAAGGTTATTTCTTATTTTGATGAAATATATTAAAATAAATTTTAATCACTCCATCATATATAAATATAACCCTTCAATTTGTACGTATCGAACCTAGTAAGCCCAAGGCAATAAATGGCAATTATTTTTTCTCCATCAAATACATCATTCTTTGAATGTTATATACTATACTAATATCAATAAAATACTTTTATTTCTCCTTGTCTCTTCTGTACCCAACACCATAAAAATTTTGCTGCATGTGAAAAAAAATAAGCCTGGTTCTTGCTCTGTGTTATACTATTCCACCATTATTGAGTATAATATGGAGACAATTTTTCTTCCATGTTACAGTAGGTTTAAGAAATGCATTCATTTTGTGTGCCCCCCACACACACATCCTGACTGATATTTAAAATGTACATCAGTCAAATAAAGTCTTTACAGTATACAGTTCTATGGATTTTGACAAATACATACAGTCAGGTATCTACTATCACATAAATGATGCAAATACTGCAACATTCCTTTGTGCTGTCCTTTTATAATCAACCTGGGAGTGGTTTTGAACCCACAAGCCAAGCTGGTCTTATAGTTGGCCTTATTTCTAGATTTTTCAATTATATAAGACAATAAATTCCTTTTTAAAGTTTACATTTGGGTCACCTTCTTATCATTTGAATCGAAAAGTGTCCTAACATATTCAAAACTCTTAGAAAGGCAATTAATAGGGCTAAGATTATTTAGCCCAGAAAAGGGAGGCCTTAGGAGGAACAAGAAATCTATCTTTGAGTAACAAAAGAATAGGCATTAGATAGTGCCAGGTAGCAAAACTAGGATCAGAAATTTGAATTGGTGTTTAAGGAAAGGTAGAAGAACATACATCCAGGATTTTGAGGAAAGAATTAAAAAGCATTTGTTGTGAGTAGGCTTAAAGTAAACGCCTTCTGATATTAATAACCTGTGATTGTATAATTCTCTGAAGGGATGGTGAAAGTTGTGCTGTAATGAATTTACAAAACTCGGTGATTGAGAAGTTATCAGACATGGGCAATTTTATGGGTGTCTGAGTACTATGGAATAAAGGTGGACAATATCAGAGTAAAAGGAAGAGAAGGAACCTATAAGGGAGGAATAGGCAGCACAGTGTGGTGGAAGTAGTCATGAGTTTTGTAGTTATAAGACCTGGACTCCAGTTTCATTTTTCTTATAGCCTGATAATGTGCACTTGTATGATGATGACCAAATCATTAAAATTATTTGGAACAGTGTCCTGTCCTGCAAACTATATTAATCATACATTCCCTATTTATTCATGCAGTTGTTTTAAATATCAAACAAGATGATCCATCTGAAAGTTTTTTGCATTATGAACTTTTATGTTATTTTTTATATTATTTTTCCTATTACGATTATTATCATATGTGGAGTTTAAAGAATGGCTAGGTAATATGTATATTATGGAAGTAGAAATATGTCCTAAGAGCTAAGAATAGCCATCAAGATAGAAGATAGCATTTGGGGAGTTATGTACAGGAAGAAGGCAAGAGCATTCTTTTTAAACCAAATGCTGCCATTATGCATACTGTTCTTTTTGTGAAGCTCAGGTTTGGATGAAATTATATCACAGATTTCAGTTCCTCCTTTCACTATTCTCTGCAAACACCTATAGGTTCTAGGAGTAATGAGTGTTATCAACCATCTCAGGGGCTCTGTTCATGTCCATCTTCCCTGAGACCCTGAGTAAACTTTAAATCCACACAGCAGTGAACTCTGGAGTTGAATGGGACCTCCCTCAGGGATGAGAAGACCATGTACAAATGGTTGATGAGGCCCAGAGCTGTGCTCCAAAGGTAGCTGTCTTATTCCTCTTAGGGGCAAGGAAAACATACATTTGGAAAGAGAATTCCCAGCAAGGGAGCTTAATTGCCTGAAAAGATGTTAATAAAACCATATTAGCAAACCAGAAAGGGGGCTTAGTATTCCTTAGCTGGGATCATTTACTATTCAGTGGCAAAATTAATAAAGTGTTTAGTTTGGATTGGAGTTACATAAAATATGAATATCAGGAAAATTCATTAAAATGCTAGATCTGAGAGTTTATAAAGCACTGTAGTTGAGCAACCAAAAATTATATTTTTCTAGAAAAGAAAATACATGTGTTTGAAAATACATGTGTGTCCTAAATAATTATATACAGAACTACTAGCAAAAGCACATAAGAACATTAAGGGCACCCTAGAACATATTTAGAAAAATGAAGGATGTTATCAAATATAACCATCCAAAGTGACTAAAAAAGGAATTTTATGACTCAGGTATCTTTCTAATTGTGACAATGGAGTTACAGAAAGTTTCTAGTGAAGTAAATGTAGAAGAAATCTACCACTAAATGGCATTGGGAATATATAACTATATAACTAAATATAAATATAAAACATAACTAAACAAATTAAAAAGGGAAATCAAATACTTAAAGGGAGGTCATTTCCTTTCTACTCTGTTTTTTCCAACCCCTATCCTACATACTACACATGCTCCCACACAAGCAGATAGAGATATAGGGTTCATAGAACTGACCTATGAGTAAACACAGTAACGATGTGTTGGTGACATGTTGGAGAGCACATCCACTAACAAGATTGTTTTATTTCTTTAGCTATAGAGCTTTAGTTTCATACACAATAGTGATATATTCATTATATCATTATTCATTATATCATCAGTGGCTTCACTGCTTTTCTCAGATTTTACTTAAAAGTGTATTATCCGTTACTATTTATTGAAACTCTACCAGACAGTTCAGTCTCTGTGACTCTGTGAGAAGAAATGGGAAGAAGAGCACTTACAAAATCTTCAAAAAAATTTCAGAAAATGGATAGAAGTCAAATGTCTTAGCTTTAGTAACCTGTATGTACTTTTGAGAGCACTCTGTGGTAGATGCCTCAAGTGCCCATGACCAAGTTCTCTCTGGCTGGCACCACTGATTTGCCAGCCATCTTTGCCATTGCTGCACAGGAAAGAACAAGGGAAAAGCTGCTTGGGTGCAGCTGGCATCACCTGTGAATGGTGAAGGATGCAGATCCAAAGCTGCACGCTTTTGCAGGAATGTCTGCTGGGAAAGCAGAGTTAGTGAATGTCATGTTTTATTCAGTCTAGTGAAGTGTGTCTTTCAGGTTTTACTTCACATATCCCTTCTTTCACTGGTATCTAAATATAGACCCCAGCCAAGAGGAGACTCTATTAATTGCCTCTCTTCCCATCTAACACTAAGGGTCGCTGTCCACTCAAGCTCATTTTGCCTGGAAAATGATTCCATTACAATCAGGTTTTTTTTAGGGGTGGTGGGAGGCGGTGTTTGTCATTGTTGTCATCATGTTGTTGCTGTTTTGCTGAGAGATTCCTCAACTGCTTTTCTGGCATTTTGTCTGTTTGCTAGATATGGCCAAAGTGTGAAGTGTCTCCCAGTAGACTCTTCAATTCAATGCAAATGAGTTTCTTTTGGGCCTGTCCCATGAGTTCACCAAATATACTCAGACATGCCTATGACCCAGGAATGGGATGAATGTTTGGACACAAACTGATATTCCCACTACGTATATTTATGTTTTGGAGCAGATGACTGTTTTCAGCTTCTACCAAGGCTTATCTTTTCACACCCATTCTAAGTTAAACAATGCCCCCTTGGCTACCCATCCCTTGTATTATTGTTTAACTAAGTGTATTCCTTAGAATTTATTTCCGTGAGAAAAAGATAAATTTGGGAAAGAATATATTGTATATTTCCTTACTGGAATATTCAAAGTAGCATATTAAATACCTTCGGTCAGCTAGAGAACTCTTTTTTTTTTTTTTTAAATCAATTAACTTTTAACTTCCTTCATATATTTTGCTCTGCCAAGTTCTTGACCAAATTTCTCACATGCACATGTGCTAATTTTGATTCTATATAGTAATCTACTGGCACACATAGTGTAAAGTATTATAATTGTTTTAATTTTTTAACTTTTCATTTTGAATTAATTATGGACATAAAAAGTTGAAAAAATAATACAGAGTTCTCATTTACCCTTCACTAATCTTCTCTAAAAGGTAACATGTTATGTAGCTATAGTAAATTATCAGAATCAGGAAATTAAAATTGATTGATTTATTTAATACCACTAAATAAAGAGTAGAATTTATTTAAATTTCACTGCTTGTCCCACTAATATTTTTTTTATGATCCAGGATTCAGTTGAAGATCTCACGTTGCATTTAGATGTCATGTCTCCTTAGTTTTCTCTAATCTGGTAGTTTTTCTTTCTTTGTTGATGATTCGTGGCCTTGACATGGCCTTTTGAAGATAATTAATCAGTTATTTCTAGAAAAGCCTTCATTTTATGTTTGTCTGATGTTTTCTCCTGATTAAATTCAGGTTTTGCCTTTTTGGTAAGAACTAAAAATAGTGATATTGTGGCCTACTCAGTGCATCAAATCAGAAGACAGGTGATATTATGTTTTTACTGACGAAGTTAACTTCGGTAAGTTGAGATCATGTCTACCAGGTTATTCCACTGTAAAGTTAGTCTTTATACCTTTAGTAGATACTTTAAGGTTATGCTGATATCCTGTGTATCATATGTTTGCCCGTTAATTTTAGCATTTATTAATATAACAATTATTACTCTGTTGCTTACCATTTCCATCCTTCCTCCTACATTTATTAATTGGAATTCTACTTTTTCAAATGAAGTATCCTTTTCTCACATTTATGAATTTACTCACATATAAATATATATCACTATGAACTCACAGGTTTTTATTTTACTCTATGAGTTACTAGCCATTATTATAATTATTCTCTTGCCCTAATCATTACAGATTTGGCCATTGGTATCCTTTCCACCCATTTCAACCCATCTCCTGAAGGTAACCAATCTCATTAGTTTCTGATTTCCCCTTCCTGTACTTATGTTTGCTCAAATGAGCTTGCTATTTTTTCTTTCAAAAAACATGATTTCAACTTAATAATTAGACTTTTTCTACTTTCTATTTCACCAATTTCTTTTATTTTCCTTCTGTGGTTTTCTTTTGGTTGGCATTCTTTTTCTATTTTTTAAATTGGGTACTTAACTTTTTCACTATTTCATTTTACTATTAAAAATATTTCATGCTAAGAATATTTAAAGTATATCCCATATATTCTGAATTTTTAAAATTCTATAATATAATTTTATCTCTCCTTTCATGTAAGAGTTATTTCAAAGACAGGTTTTAAATTTCCAGGTCAAAGACCCATTTTGACTTATAATCGTGTAAAATATCTTGCTTTATTGCCTTGTGATTAAAGAGTACTCTTCTATAATATTCTTATTTTATAGAATTTCCTGATCATGCATGTGTATGTGAGTGTGAATTTATATATGTACATTTGTGAATGCTACATAGGCACATGAGAGGAAGATATATTCTCTCTTATCAGAGAGTAAAGTTTGGTATATATCCATAGAATCTACCTTCTTTATTATGATTTTTAGTTTTTCTACCTTTGTACTTGTGTTTTGTACCTTTGATTTGTCTAAGATGAAAGCATTCTCTGATATTCTGGAACTAGGCCTACATGTTTTTGTATCTGGCCTGGTGCTCACATCTAGGCCAGGTTGTTCTCCTGTTAGATATAACAATATGACACCAGACAAGGCTGCTTTGTGTCTGTGATGAAGTAAGACCAAAAAAAAAAAAAAAAAGACCACATCATAATTTTGTCTAAGCACAGACAAAAACAAATTGACTATGCAAATCAAAATTGTTAAATATTTTCCTCTCCCAGTTAATGTGAGTGGATTCTACTTCTCTACTACTTACAGTTTTAACCTTACTCTAGTTGGCCTCCTTATAGATAAGATTTATTAAGAAATTCATTATAGAATTATTCCACTTCCTGACAGCACCCAATCCAGTGTGAACCCTTGCTTCTATAAATCCACTAACAAATCCCTAATTAAACCCAAATCTTATAAGTCTTTTCTAACACCCTCTTACTGACACACCCTATGGTTCCCCATGGTGTACAGTCTCCTTCATTGCAATAAGCATTATACCCAACTTGTTCAACTACAGTTGTGCTAAAGATGGTCTTTGGCTGGAAGGTACTAGCATGTATTTTACTGAGAGTGGTGTTTTAAAGTCTCATATTATCTGTGTGCTTCTGCTATAGTAGTTTGTTTCAATGAATAAATGCTGTGTTATTTGGTGCATAGAGATGCATGTTATATCTTCTTTGTGAATTGTGATTTTTAGCATAAGTGCCTTTCTTTCTCACCTAAATTTAATGCTTGTTGTCTTGTATTCTACGTTGGCTGATACCAGGATTGCTACCCCTGTGTCTTAACTTGCCAAAAGGCTGCAGATCACACTTTACTGATATAGTCCAATCAAAAATCCAACAGGAATGGATTTGTTTAAAAACATAATCTTTTTCTTTTTGGGACTCATAAAAGAACTTCAAACTGTCACACTCCACTTTCTGAATCCCAAAAGACATGGTCTTTCCAGATGTTACATCACAATATTTCAAAATCCTTAAACATTTCAGTAGCAATGCTAAGTATAAAGTCTCATAAAATTCAGTTACAGGCATGCAGTTTGTCTTGGGGCAAAGTTCCTCTCTGGCTGAAGACCTGTGAAACTTAGAAACAAGTTATCTGTTTCCAATATATAAAGGAGGGACAGTCACAGGGTAAACATTTGCATTACCTAAAGGAGAAACAGGGAGGGAAACAGGTGTCACAGGCCTCAAACAGTTCTGAAAACCTTTAGTGCATACTCTATTAAATTTCAGCCTGGGAGTCATCTATAAGATGATGTCTTCTTCTCCTCGGGATCTCATAGAGGACCATCCCTTCCAGACGCTTTCCCAGTGGCTATCTTCTTGTTTCTACCCTCATCAAGCATCTGTGTGGCAGCCAAGCTCCAGAACTCACTCTCCATGAACATTGGGGTGATGGTCACACTTTACCCAAACTTTGGGGGACAGACTTAACCTACTGCACTACAACCCTTTAGTGCAGTAGGGTAGTGGCAACATTCTTCCTAATCTCTGGCAAACAGACCTAACCCCCTCAGAACAGTGGGGTGGCAACCTAACTCTCTCTAACCTTTGGGGAAAGTATTCCACCCTCCCTGTAGCCTGGGGTAGTGAAACTTTCCCTGTGCAACGAGCTGGAAGATCAATCCTCTTCAAGTGCCAGGGCAAACTCAGCCTTTCCACACACATGGGGGATCCCTCTCCTAGCCCCAAAAGATATCCCAAATCCAGACCTCACCATTACAGTTTTCCTCTTGAAGCTATTTTTCATTCACTCTCTCTCCTCCCTGTCACTTTTAGTCCACGCTGACAGTGGTTTCATTCATACAGATCTCACAAATAGCTTGTCTATTTTATGTGCAGTTAGCAAGCATCTAAATCATCAGACAAATCCTTCTTGGATAATTGCATTACCAATCCTGACTTGCACTGAAATGGCTGCCTGTTTCCAAGTTCAGTTAAGTCCTCACATAGAGTGCTATCCTCTGGGGGCTTGTTTCCTGGAAGCTTGGAATTTCCAAGATCATCAATCTCTGGTTTCTTTGTGCCCAGCAGTTTACTTCTCAGCTTATCTCTTTCCTTTCACATTTTGCTATAAGCTACAAGAAGAAGCCAGGCTACATTTTCCATACTTAGTTTAGAAATATCAGCTAAATATCCAAGTGCATTGTTTTCAAATTATGGCTTCCATCTAACATTAAGAGTCAATTTTTCCAAGTTCTCTGCCACTTTAAAGCAAGAATCACTTTCCTTCCAGTCACAGTCATCATTTCTGCTTAAGGTCTCATTGGAAATAACTTAAGGTTCCATATTCCTACTAACAGTCTCTTCAAAGCAATATAGGCTTTTTCTATCAGGCATCTCACAAGTACTCCAAAAATTCCACTTACCCATTTATGAAGCCATTCCATCATTTTTGGTAATTGCAAGCCGCGGCACCCCACTCTTCTGGTAGCAATTTCTGTTTTAGTTTGTCAAGTGGATACCAATGCAAAGTACCAGCAATGGGTTGGTTTTTATAATGAGAATTTTATTTAGGGTAAAAACTTACAGTTCTGAAGCCATGAAATGTCCAAATCAAGACACCATCAAAGATGCTGTCTCACCAAAATCAGCTGCTGGTGATCCTGGTGTGTTACCACATGGTGAAGCTAGATGATGGATGACCTCTGCTGAGGTCTCTGCATTCCCCTCCACAACCTACTGTCTCCTAGAGCTCAATTGTGGGCAACCAGGCATAGGGCTTGTCTCTTTCCAGGACTCCTCTCTCAATCTCTCGGTGCTTCACTGCCTTTCTGCAGCTCTAAGTGTACCTGGAGTACTCTCTTACATGGCAGAATAAAAAATGGTTGCTTCCTTCTCTGTCTCTCTCTCTTTCTCTGTGTCTCCATTTATATCAGAGGGCAGAGACCCAAGATGGCTTGCACCTCACTGACATAGTCCTATCAAAAGGCCCTACCCCCATAAGAATGGATTAGTTTAAAAACATGATCTTTTTCTTTTGGGGATTCATAAAAGAACTCCAAACTGCCACACCCTGCTATCTTATTGTTTCAATTTTAGTGGCATTCATTGTCCATACCTTTCTACTCTGCCTTTCTGAATCACTTTGCATTAGGTGTGTCTGTTGTAAACAGCATAAAGTTGAGTGTTGCTTTACAAGTCAAATTCAAAATCTTTTTCTTTTAACAAGTGAGTTGTCATTCACAATTATTGACATGACTGATATATTTGTCTTAATTCTGTCATAATATTTTATAATTATGCATATTATGTTTGCTATGTTTCTTTCTCTACAAAATTCTTTGCTCTTTAATTAAACAATTAGTTTTCACATTTAGGAAGATTTGTCTGTTTTAATAGTTATCTTTGAACTTATATCTTTTAATGCCTTTAGTCCACTGTTTCATTATTTTACATTTCACTATCTGGTTTATTAGCTTCTCATGTGATCCTTACTACCTATTGCCTATGCAGTAATCAATGAAATTATTCTATTTCATTTTTCTCTTCTTTCTTTCTATTCTCACAAATAACATTTGAACACTATTTCACCCTCATTCTCAACTTTGTTTTAAATTTTTATGTGCACGTGTGTGTGTATGTTTCTCACCATCAGTCCTTTTACAGATTTCCAATCTTCTCTAAGGGAATGAAACTTTTCCTGTAGCAGATTTTTTGAAGAAATTTTCACAGGAGCTTCTATAACCTTGACACTTGAGAGGGATAACTTGGTTGCATGTGAAAGCCTTTGTTTACATCTTATTTCTTTGAATTTTTTGAAATTGTTGCTCATTGCTATCTTGCTTTTTATGATACTTTGGAAAAAAATTCTGATGCCAGTTTAATTCCTTTGCTCTTATTAGTATTTAATTTTTATATCACTGAACTCTGTTTTATGAGTTTATGTCTTAGAGTTAATTATTCTAAGTTAATTTTCCCGGGCACATCATAAGACTTTTACATATGTAAATTCAGGTCTTAATTTATTTCTGGAAAATTTTCTTAGGTTATATCGTTAAATATTAATTCTGTTATCTCATTTTGTTTTTTACTTATTTTAGGGACATCAGTTCTACAAACAGTGTTCTTCTTTTGCATGTTTTCTATTCCCACCACATTTTTCTGACTTGTTTTATTTTTTTTTATCACATTTACAATCACCTTGATCTTTTCCTGATTTTCTTCAAATCCTCTTGCTAGATTTTATTTGAATCTATTTTCCCTTGGACACTTTGTAACTTAGTCTTCATATCCAGCATAATTTCCTCTTTTCCCCATCTCTTTCCAGAATTTAATCAATGCAATCTTTTTCCATGTTTGAGTTTACTTCTAGCCTTAGTTTTGAAATTTCTGATCCAAGGAGGTTTTTCATATCTACAAAGTCTTGTTCAAATATATTTAATCCAGTTTGTGGTGTTGTCATGAAGATTTCTCTTCTGCTTCATAATTTTGTTCAGTGTTTTTAATATTTTAAAATAATAGCTCTGTATGGATTTATTTATCATTTTATTTTGGTGTTGGGGTAATTTAAAAGAACCCTTGTTCACTGTTGTCCTTTTCTATCAGTCGAGACTTTTTTAATGTTTTTTTGTTGTTGTTGGTCTATTGAGGGAGGTTAGTTCCACCAATTATTTAGTTTTCATTTGGCTTGCAGGACCATATATTTTTCTCCTTGTGCTATTTTCCCCTTCCAAACCAGTTTCCAAAGGGCACTTCTTCCTATCTTTTTGCACTTACTCTTCATCAAAAATTATTCCTCTCAAGGCTACCACTTCAAATTATGGCTATTTCAGTCCTTTCTTTGTAGTTTATTCTCTGTTTTAGCAGGACATTTTTCAAAATATTTTCATACTTAGGAAGGACTTACTCTTTCTGGTGGTCATTTTTAGGTCAAGTTTAGGCCTGTCTCAAGCTTTCATCTTCTTTCTTCATTACAGTTAATCTTAGCCAAACTGCTTGGCTTCTTACCTAGCCATTAGACTCACTGGTTTTCTTTCATTTTTTGCTATTTTTAAGTTTGAACATTCTCTGTCTTCAAATTTTGCTGAGGGTGATATTCCATTTTATTTCTGGAGGAAATTTTGAAATGCATAACCTCTCTCTGTACATAGTCTTCAACTCCTTGCATGTACCTGATCATTTTGTCAGCTGTTACTCCACTTCAACTTTCAAATATATTAATTCATTGAGGGAAAGACCTTTAAATCATTTTTATATGAGCAGAATATAGGTTTTCAATAAATAAAAAGTTGAGTCAAAGTTAGACTTCTGGTGATTGCAATTTTCCTTGAGTGCCTTCTGGCCAGGATATTTTGATATTTATAGATATAAGAATGTTTGAGAAAGTATAGCCTGTATTTACCCATTAGATGATATTAATTTTTAAAAGGTACACTTGACTCATGGCAAATTTGAAAACAAATGAAATGTATTCCAATGGCTGTCCTTAAAATCATTTATTTTAGGCTTAATATACATAAGGGTTTTTTTGTTGATACTGCTATTGTCATTATTAAATAGGCTGATTTCTTTGGCACATGGGTTTATTTCTACCAATAGTACATTGGGCTGTCTACCCAATAGCCATTTTCTTCTTTTTCTCTGTCTGTGGAGTCCTAATTTTTGTTCTGGTCTTCACCTTTTCCATTTGATTCATGTAAATAATGATTGGCTTAGACCAGACATGAGCATCCCCTTTCCCTTAACACTGACTCCCTGCTGAGAACTGTTGGAGAGATCCTGTGAAATTCTGTTGGAGAGACCCTGTGAAAGTTTTTTTTGTCATTCTTAAATATTGGTAGAAGAAAAAAATAATCCTCCTGCCTCTCCATATATTAGAATGTGAAGATGGGAATATTTGGATCTGCTGTGATCATGTTGCTACCATGAAGTTAACTAATACTTTTAGTGTTCAGTTAAAAAGATCTGGGTTGTTGAAGAGGTCATTGAAATACATAGTTAACCAACCTTGAATCTGCCTTACCTCCAGACACTTTATTACGTCAAGGAATAAATTCCTTGTTTTTACCCTACTCTGAGCTAGTGGTTCATATTATTTTCAGCTGACATTAATAATGCAATTAAGTACACATTACAGTTGTACTTTATTTCCTCAGGCTACTGATTTTACCAATATAAAGTTAGAAGGGACGGCCTGGTTGGCCTGGTTATCTATTGAGGTTTCCTTGGCAATAACACAAACAAATGCCTAGATAACTGCTGATATCCATATATATAAAACTTGCTTAATAGATAGGCATCCTTTTGAAATTGTGGGGATTTGCCATGTCAACAAATCATTTTAATAGTTCACAAAATGTGCTTTATTCTTGAAGCTAAGCAGTTTCTCCCAAACTTTGATTCCACTTTAATATTTTGGCAAACTTTTCTCAAAATTCAAATTTAATAGAATATGAATTGATAATTTTTCCACTTTCTGATTGTTTATTATTATTCCAGTAACATCTATGTCATTTATTTAGTATAGTCCATCTTTCAATTTTCACTTAAAATACCCGATTAATTTCGTGAATCTCTGTCAAAAGGAATAGTTTACAAAATTTTAAAACCCAAAATGTCCAAAAAGCCATCAGAAAAATAGATAGGATGTAAAATAACACCACCTTTTCTTCTAAAGTTCATCAAATGGAAACTAAATTTTAATATACACACTTTCCATTAAAGTTGAGTTAGCATGTGGTAACTTCATTTCATTTCAAACACTTGCAATTAAATACCAGTAATGATAAAATTATTTCACTTAATCAAAAGATTAAAGATGTGCTATGTGAAGAATTCAGAAATGCTTTTATTTTAATTCCCCTAAATTTTAATTGAGGAAGACTGTCTAGTGGGTTAGGAGGAAAATGGGAGACTGAGTAAAAATAGCCTTTCAAGGGGTAGGAAGCACTAAACTGTGTCCAGTGCTTCAGGGATATCAAAGAAGAGGACTGAGATTTAAATACATATTCATTAAATGGCAGTTATTGATGACTTTGACAAGAGCAATTTCTGTGGAACTGGCAGATTGAGCAGAAAATGAGATTATAATAAATCCATAAGAGAATGAGCCTAATTACTATAAATACGGGCTACCATTTTGCTGAATTTGCTCTAATGGGCAGTAGAGTAGTGGAGCATTCTCCAATGGAGGGAAATGGAGAGGTGCATATCAAAATACCTTTTTTTTTTATTTGGTAGGAATTTTAGTTCCTTTTGTAGGGCTGGTTGCAATTGTACAGTAAGGAAATTAATCCGAAAGAAGAGAGGGGAATTGTTGAAATGTGGTGTTTGAGTGGGCAAGAGGGAAAGGATTCAAGGCAAAGTATAAATATTGGCCTGGATATGGACAATGTATCCGTAACTACAGGCAAAGAAGTAGAGCATATGGTCAAAGATGATGAGAAACTAAGTAGATGTGGTGGGAGATAATGGAAGCTATTCTCTGATTTCCTCTTTTCCTTTGTGAAATTGAGAATAAGTCAGGTCAAAGGAGAGAAGTTATGAAAAAGTTCTCCAGAAAGGAAAGGTCTAGGGAAATATAGTATGACTTGGGGGTGGGAGCAGGAAAGACACTTTTAAGGTTAGTGTTCATGACAGTTGAACGCATTACACTTGAAAAGGGGAAGTATGAAAAGATATAGTTGCAGCAAATGAGGCTAACAATGTTTCAGTATAACCTACAACAGGTGTGTGGGTTGTGGTGCATTTTCCTTTTCTTAAGGAAATGGAATCACATTTTTAAATTTGAATCCATCTTCTATAATTTTTATATAAAGTGATGATTCATAGAATAATAGATTTATTCTCTGAAGTGAATGTATCATTCTCTAACCCTCCTGTCACTAATTTACCCATAATTATACCAGTCTCTTTTCCTTTTCCTTAATCACCCACCATCCATAATATACCAGATGCTTGCAGATTAGTCTCATATTCAGAACGTTTGTTCTAATAATTTATTCAATTACCACACCACATTTTCAGGTCACAACTTCCTGTATGAAAGGAAAGCCATATTTTGAAATTTTTCCATAGTTTAACTCAATTTCCATGAGCCTACATTCCAGACTGTCAGAACTTAAATCTCCATTATGGCACCCTTCTCCATTTCCCCAGGTTTCAATTTAACACTCTTGAAAGATGACTTAGTATCAAAATATCATTCATCTTTAACCATACTGTCATGAATTGTCCCACAATTTCTTGGTCATGATTCTCTAAAGCTCATGTTTAGTCCCCCTTCTTTTCTAACCACAGAATCTATCAGCATTGCTGCTTTGGAGCACATCAAAGACACCTCTTGTCCTACCACAGTGAGATTTTCAAAGTCCCAGAGCAGCACCTGTTCTTATGGTGGGTAAAAGGGGAAGAGGACCGTCAAGAGTAAATGAGGTCATGTAATATTTGTCTATCAGTGACTGGCTTACTTCACTCAACATAAGGTCTTCAATATTCATCTATGTCATCCCATGTGTTAATATTGCATTCATTCTTACAGCTGAGTAATATTCCATTGTATGTATATTCCACAATTTGCTTATCCATTCAAATAAGCAGACTCACAGAGCTGGAATCTGGAAGATAAATTAACAGGAGACAGAAAGGGGGTAGAGTGTGGTTAGCCAATGCTCAATATGGGCAAAACCTATGATAAGGTAAAAGCGGATGGTTGGGTGTGAATGGGGGTGATGTTGCTGCAGGAATGTGAGGAGGGTCGATGGTGATGGAATGTGAGGGAGAGTAGGGTGGGAGATTGGGCTGGACTACCTATGGAACTAAAAGAGCAACAGGTGAACTCTGGGGATTTGTAGGTCTGTGGTTAAAGCCACAATGGTAGGAATGTTCTTTAAGCAAATATGGCAGAGGAGGGTTACTGATGCAGGGCATCGGAGGTGGTGGGATATGCAGGATAGAGTGCACTTGGGGCATGCTACCATGAAATATGAAAATGTTCATCTTGTCATCTCAGTACATTAAACTCCCATCATAGGGAGTCCTGCTATGTTCTCAATTACAGGGGCAAGAATCTCTCAAAAACATAGGCAGTGCCTAATAAGAGAAAACAGAATAATATCTCAAACCCTCAATATTAATTCATGTAACTATGAACCTTATTCTTCAAAAATTGAAATTTAGTGGTTAGAGCAGATTCCAAGGGGAGAGGAAGTGAAGAATAGAATAGATGGAACATAGGGCATTTTCAGGGCATTGGAAATGTTCTTCATTATCTTGCAATGATGGATACAAGCCATTATAAATTTTGTCAAAACCTATAAAAGTGTATGGTACAAAATGTAAACCATAATGTAAACCACTGACCATGGTTAGTAACAATCCTTCAATATTTGTTCAGCAACTGTAACAAAAGTACCATACTCATGTAAGATGTTATCAATAGGGAAAAATGTGAGAAGGAGAGGGGTTGGGGTATAAGAGAATTCCCTATATTTTTTCATGTGACTTTTCTGTAACTTAAAGTTTCCTTGAAAATAAGGTGAAAAAAAATAAGACATTGGAGGAACATACAGAAGAAATTGTCACTGTACAAAAAGGATAACAAATCTTGGTGATTAAACATTCAATGAAAAATTTTTATTTATTTTATTTATTTTGTATTTTGTATTTCATTTGTTTTTTAATATTTTGTTTTTTTATTATTTTTATTCATTTTTGGCTCTGTTTTTGGAAAGCTTTTGTATTGCAGAAAAGTCGCAACCATGGCAGGGGAGGATCACTGGTGTGGGATGTCCGTTATGGGGGATGCATGGGGATGGGTGTACCTGAGGCATGCCTTTATGGAATATGAATATGTTCAAGTGGTCATGGGTTGTTATCTTCTTGGTGGAGACACAAACATTAAATGAAGGAATATTGAATTCCCATCCTGGGAAATCCTGCTGCATTCTCTAATAGAGTGACAAGAATCCCTAGAATACATGGGCAGTGCCTAGCGGAGGACAGAAAAATGTCAGGCCCTTGACATTGATGATTTTACTTGTGAACCTTGTTCTTGTGAAATTGAAACTTATCTTAGTATTATATATTGCTTAAGAGTTACCTCTTGAAAGCCTCCTTGTTGTTCAAATGTGGCCTCTTCTAAGCCAAACTCAGCATATAAATTCACTGCCTTCCCCCAAGCATGGGACATGACTCCCAGGATTAGCCTCCCTCACATCAAGGGATTATTACCAAGCACTGAGTAACAATGCATCTGGAAAAAGACCTTGACCAAAAGGGGGAAATCCTAAATACAAATGAATTTTGATGGCAAGAGATTTCACAGTGAGTTGGGAGGTCATTCCAGAGATTATGCTTATGCATGTCTCAGGAGGATCTTATTGACTGCCACAGTAAACAATGCCTCAAGCAGGGGTGCTCCTGAGGGCTGTAGAGACATCTAGACATTCTAAGCAGGGAAGACAATCTCAGGAATTCTGCACCCTGTCAGTGGGCCTTACCTTGGAATATATGTTCCTTAATGTAACAGAGTTATACTCATTTATAATTTCCCTGTACGTGAGTCTTCTGCCCTTTTATTTGAACCTACAATTAGCACAATACTTGTAAATATATGTACCAGAGATGTAAATCTTTGGTCTATCCATATGCCAGTTGAGCCCTGAATCTCAGCAGTGCTGCAATATTTACTATCCAGTTCATTGGACTTGCCCAGGACAACTAATAAAATGATGATGTTGGACAATGCCCACCTCAAAAAACCAATAGTATCTACAACTGCAAGCAAGACAGTTCTATTCCATCTGCCCCATGGGATCTAAACCTCCTCTCAATCAGAAACAAAGTGGGCAACACCATCCTAAAATCCTCAAGATTCAGGAATGAACAAACATGTTCAGAAATGAACATTCCTTAGGTGGAATACAACTATGTACTAAAATAGACTTATTATTATTCTATCAATGGAAGATCTTGTAACATTGATATAAAGGCAGTGGTCACCAGAGGTTCTGAGGAGAAGGAGAAGGAAGAATAGGTGTAACATGGGGCATTTTTTGGGACATTGGAATTGTTCTGAATGACATTGCAATTACGGATACAGGCCATTATACATTTTGTCAAAACCTATAAAAATGTGCAGTACAAAGTGTAAAATATAATGTAAACTATTGACCGTAATTAGTAGCAATGCTTCAATATGTGTTCATCAATTGTAACAAATGTACCACACTAATGAAATATGTTGTTAATGGGGAAAAGTGTGGAAAGGGTTGGGGTTGGAGTATATGGGAATCCCCTATATTTTCAATCTTTCATTATGTAATCTAAAGCTTCTTTAAAAATAAAAAAAGAGTAAATGCTTTGCAACTGCTTTTCCTCTCAATGCTCCTCCCTCCTCAATCCTAGGGAACCTCTTTAAATTCAATAATGGAAAATTATTCTCTGCCTTAACATAGTTTTCTCTGTTATTCCTAAATCTATTCTGTGCTCCTAAGTGGCTGACATTTTCACTCTAAAAAGCCCGAAGAGGTTCATTTATTCTGTATTTTCTATATGATGAATTCTACCATATCTCCAATTTCAGGCCCTGAGTCAAAACTTCCAAGCTGTTATCCACGCCATTACCACTTTCCCTAAATATTAAAGGGCAAAGTGCCCATGATTACAAAAAATAGAGGGCAAGGGAGAGACAGAATATTTCAAAATATTTCAAAATATTTCAGAATATTTTCCTACCTCCCTAACGTGATAATGATGGCTCCAGGTTTGCTGAAGTAGGAGGTGAGATTCAGAATGCTACAGTACACACAGAAATAGTAACACAGAATGACTTCCCTGCGAATACGTTATGCAAGGAAGCATCACAAATGTAGGGCACATTTACACTTTCAGCATTTACCACTTTGAAATTAGCTCTATATTATTACCAGAGGGACAAGGAAAAGAAATGTTCTCACAAAAGCAGAATTCTCTCTCTCTGTATATGTGTGTGTGTGTGTGTGTGTGTGTGTGTGTTAATCTGGCTGCCAAAGCCGGGTATGTTTCAATAAAATCAAATCAGAAAAAAATTAGAGTGGTTTCAGAATTTCAAATCTCTGCTTTCATTTCCAGCACATCTGCAGGAGTTATAAGTTCTGTGATTTCTAAGAGGCTTGTGGTTAACCTCAGAGCATGGAATGAATTATCTACAATTCCATCCTTCATTAAAGCACCCTTTTCATGAAACGTGTCAATGAAGTCAGAACCTGGCTGGCCAACGATCAACTAGAGCAATGACCATCCACGTGTTTTCCCCCCATTATATTCCTTAATTATAACAAAATACAGCCATTCATTTCCAAAACTTTTAAATTGGTTATGTTGTGCCCTGGCTACGTTAAGAATACCTATAGTGTTTTAATTTGAACAGTGTGTACATGTACATGTATCAAAATTAAATGCCATACAACATGTATAAACACAAATATTTTTGACCTCAAATGAGATTGAACGATTAAAGTTAATCATTCCTCACTCAAGCTGAACAGATATATTCCTTTGAAACATTCATAATAATTTTTTAGAAAAATCTTTGTCTCCCAACACTGCCCACAAAATATATAATCCCTAAAGAGTTCTTCAGTTTAAGGGAAAACAAAAGAGAACACCACTCTAAAAGTTGTTTTAGTAACATTAATTCCACATTTTCACTTCTGAGCGCATGCAAAATACCCTTTTGGCATTCCTGGCTCCTCCCTGTTCACGTCCTGTTTTTCATGAACTTGGTGAAAAGGAAGAAATTTAGAAAAAGGGCAATCTTTCCTATTTTTTATAGTCCATATCTCTACTGCTCTGGCATAATCATCCATAAGGAATATAAAATTTAAAATATAGACTCCCCTCTATTGAATAATTTAGGAGATTTGCCAAAGACCATTGGTTAGGCTGGCTGAAGGCTGCAATCACGAATCATTACCTTCCAACAGCTGTTTGAAATAAAAAGATAAATTCAGGCTTGTTATGAGGTAATAAAAATAACAAAGTTGGCACCCTAATCAAAATGGAAATGCAAAAATTATCTGAATGCGCTTATAAGTAAAAACTGTAGGAGGTGTCAAAGACTATATTACCCTTCACAACCTTTACAATGGTTCATAGACCACTTTATGGAAAAAGAGAAAACAATTATAAAAGGCACTTATACAGCTGACAAAATAGTAAGATCTCACGTCAAGAAGAGAGCATATAGCCTGGTTTCCCTTCCTCAAACATATAACAAATATTTTTCAGGCAATTTAAAAGCTATTAGTAAATAACCCTATGAATTTACATAAATGGTATTAAAAGGAAACATATTTTTCAAGTTGGAATGATTCATTGTTCTGAACAACTTTGTTGATATATATGCCAGAAAAAAATTATTAGGATGCCAGATTACATATCAAAATCAGGTGTTTTATTTTAAACTTATATATTCTATTCATCTTTTCCCCCTATATAAATATGAAATTTATTAATATGAAATTTTATAATATTTATGATTAAAATTCTAGTCATTAAATACAAATTTTTCTCAACTTGTTAAGGTTGCTATAGCTGTATTTGTAGGTGTACCTTGATGAAAAAAATTGGGTTTGTGTAATGAGAAATAAGAAAATATTTTAAGATTCACTATTATACTGTGGGAAGTACTTCAGACACAGGCTAACATTATCAAATTGTGTCAAAAGTTATTTTGATACAGATTTTTAAACTTTCTGGAATTGATTCTGACCCTACTAACCAAAATAAGTCCTGGGATCAC
>JAQZBX010008909.1:37232-47243 GCA_029593785.1 Cabassous unicinctus | reverse complement strand
GGTATCAATCCTTGAAGCCTTGTCCCTAACCACCTTTGGCAGATGAATGTCACTCATTATGCACCGTTTGGACACCTTCGCCGAATCCATGTATGTATTGATACCTTTTCAGGCATGCTGTGGGCCTCCTGTCTCACCGGGGAAAGCTCTCACCACGTTATCGCTCACTGTCTTGCTGCTTTTGCCACAATGGGACGTCCCAAATCCATCAAAACAGATAAGGCCCCTGGTTATTCTAGCGCCTGTTTCCCTACCTTCCTCCAAGGCCTGGGTATCTCCCATTCCACGGGTATCCCTTATAACCCACAAAAGCAAGCCATAGTTGAATGGGCCAATGGCACCCTAAAAACCTTTTTGCAAAGGGGGAGAATGGGAGGGATTACGTACTCCGCAACGCCGCCTCTCTGCAGCACTTTGCGTTTGTCATGTTTTGAACTCTGCTCCAGATGGACCCACTGCTGCAGAACGTCATCACACTGGCGCGGGTGAGCAGCCCGGACAGTCTGGGGAAAGGATTCTGGACAGACTTGCTAACAAACACTTGGCGCGGGCCAGACCCCGTTCTGCTGCAGGGCCCCGGGCGCTGCTGCGTCTTCCCCGAGGATGCAGAGTGACCATTCTGGGTACCTGAGTGGGCGGTAAAAGTCGCGTGGGAGCCCTTTTCTTCTCTCACCCCTGCAGATAAAGATGCGGCTCCTGCTGAGGCTGGGGAGCCTGTCGCTGCCGGGGACACGGGCAGCGGAACACTGGACTTATTCCCTGCACCACCAGTACTCCATCCCGTTGCCTCTGTTCAGGAATTCACCAATGACAACGCCACGATGGGTGGCTTCTCTGACGCGCATACTATCCCTCAGGACACTGGGCTATATAATTTTACAGGACTGACTGCTGAACTTCCCATTTGTTTCTCGCCTCACAAAGCCAAAACTGCCTCCTCACCACCAGGGAGCAACAAACGGCCCATGGCGGGGGCGCTGTCGGTAACATCACTGGCCCCTGGGGCATGTTTAAGTTTATCAACACAGCCATCAAATGGGGATTCACTAAGGAAAGTCAGGTCGTCCCACCGAGGAGGCCCCCATTGCCACTGTCCCTTAATATGACTAATATCATGTTCGCCAGCTTTCCACCCTGGCACCAGTGTGCACACTTACCTGCTAGTTGTTACAATACTACAGGCTTTTCGGATTTTCATCTATACACTTGGGCTCATGGCGTGGACCCCAGCCACCCCCTCTTCCATGCTTTCTCGGCGGGTGGCTTTGTGGGAAACATTTTTATGAACCCTGAAAGCATTTTACAAAAGGATTTGTGGCGTTTGGTTGCCGCCACGCCCTATGTGAACTTTGCGACCCCCAGACCTCGGACTTTGCATACCTGGCAGTACAGCTTATGAGCCTGTGCTCCCTCCCCGTGTGTGGTAGTGGCAGGAAAGGTCAATATTACAAAGGTTGAAGGTTATTTTCATGTACATTGTCTTGGGTGTAATCTAACAAATTGTATAACCCAAGCTAATTTAGATGAAGATTTACTTGTCGTTAAGCAACCTGCTTTTGCTATGCTACCTACTCAACTTCAAAGCCCTTGGTATAGCGATGCGGGCAAACAGGTCCTGCAAACTGTTCAACAACAGTTGGCACCACGACGCCCAAGAACTTTGGGTCTAATTGTGGCAGGCATTGTAGCTTTAAGAGCAATTATTGCTTCGTCAATCACTGCTGGCCTAGCCTTAGCTCAAAGTATTCAAACTGCACATTTTGTAAATGAGTTGGCTAAAAATACATCCTTGGCCCTTCAAGATCAGGAACAGATTGATATGAAATTAGAAAGAAAATTAAATACATTAGAAAAAATGGTATTGGGTACAGGAGAAGAACTGAATGTTGTACAATATTGTATGAAATTGCAATGCTACCCTCAGTATGTTTTTGTTTGTGTAACTCCTGTGCAATTTAACGATACCAAGTGGGATTGGACAAATGTCAGCTTGCATTTACAAGGTATCTGGACACATGAAAATGTAAGTATAAATTTGAAAGACTTACATGATGAAATTCTCACCCTACAGGCAGCACATTTAGCAACCATAGACCCTGAAGCTATTGCTTGCAGCCTTATAGCTACCTTTCACAATCTAGCACCTTGGTCCCTCTTGCAGCACAGTGTTTACTATCTTCTGACAGGAGCTCTCTTGATTGGTGTCTTTTTGCCCCTCTGCAGGGCTCACTTACAGAACCAAATAAGGTGGCTTCAAACTCAAAGTACTCAATAACACTTAACACAAAAGGCTATGCTCTGTGACCCTTGAGTCCCCACTACGTGTGAAGTATTGCAGGCTGGTAGTCAATGATGGGTAAGAATCTCAGAGGAGATCAACCTAAGACAGGCACAGTCACACTGCGTAGAGAAAAAAAACAAAAAGGGAGACATGTTGGGAGCCCCTACAAAGTATGGCCCCTGGAACTATTAACAACAGTCCACAAGATCAGCACAACAGTCCACAAGATCATAGATCAGCAACTGAGCTGGCATAGCTGCTAAAAAGTAGCAAACTAGGACAGGCCAGAGAATTCTCAGAATTCCATATAGGTTAGAATTTCTGTAAAAGTCTTTGTATTCCCTTGTCTGCTATCTAATGGGCTCAAGGGCACGAACTGTGCTCAGGCAGGAACTTCCTGTACAAAACTGCTGAACCATTATCTGTATCGTGCATATAAAAATAAAGCTGAATTCTGTCCAGGTGCCTAAGGTTGCAACATGCTCCTCTTGGTCTACCTGACCCCCACTGTGTCTGTCTCTTTGTCTCTTTGGTTTCTTTAACTTTCTTTTAGCCTTGCACCCCACTTACTTTAGGTCCTGTTCAGCTGAGCTGGTTTTGGCAGGAAATGAATGCTCAAAATGTACAGGGTCCCTAGTTGGAATGATAGAAATGTTCAGATAATGGATGGTGGCAATGGTAGCACTACATTGTGAGTGCAATTAGCAACACTTGTATATCTCAATATGATTAAAAGGGGAATGTTTGATTGTATGTGGTAACAGAATAAAAATTTTAACAAAAATCCATGCAACCACACTACACACACAGTGAACCCTAAGTTAAACTGTGGACTTTAATAGCACAATTACAAAAATATGCTATCATCAAGTGTAACAAACATTCCACACCAATGCAAGTTGTTGTTGGTGAGGTAGTATATGGGAATATTGTATTTTATGAGTGATTTTTCTGTATTAAACTTCTTTAATACAGAAAAATAAGGCAAAAGATTTCGACACACTTCACAAAAGATCATCGATATACAAAAGGCCAATAAGCACATAAAGGGTGTGTAATGTTAATAGTCATCATGGATATTTATAAGAAACTTCAATGATAGACTACTACACCACCATGAAATGGTTAAAACTTAAAAAGACTTAACAATAATTAGCATTGGACAAGATATAGAGCAAACGGAACTCTCACACATTGCTGGTGGGGATATAGAGTGTTTAAAACAATTTGTAATAGAGTTTGGCAATTGCATATAAAATTAAACATATACTTACCATAAGACCCATTAATTCTACTCCTAGGTATTTACCCAAGAGAAAAGAAAACATGTTGTTTTAGTTTGCCAAAGGGCTGCCGATGCAAAGTATCAGAAATGTGTTGGCTTTTATAAGGGGAATTTATTTGGAATAAATGCTTACAGTTCCCAGGCCATGAAAAGTCCAAACAGAGGCACCATCAGAGATGCTTTCTCACCAAAGTCAGCTGCTGTTGATTCTGTTGTCTGGGCACACGGCAAAGCAAGATGGCCACTGAGCTCTGCCAAGGTCTCTGCCTTTCTGCAGCTGTAGGCAAGCCTGGCATAGGGCTTGCCTCTTATCGGGCCTTCTCTCTATTTCTCTCTGGGCCTCAGCTCCCTGAGCCTCTTGAGGGCTTCCCTTTTTGCAGCTCAGTATGGGTGAAACCTCTCTCACACAGCAGCATCAAACTTGGTGGCTCCCTTATTCTGTGTCTGTCTGTCTGTCTCTGTTTCCTTTTATATCAGACCCAGCATGGGGGTGGAGATTCAACCTGAGTCATGCCTCACTGACATAATCCACTCAAAATGGACTTACACTCACAGGAATGGATAAGTTATCTTTTTGGGATTCATAAAAGAATTTCAAACTGCCATACGTCTATATGCAAAAACTTATACACAAATATTCATAATAGGTTTATCAAGAACAACTCAAAAACGCTAATAATCTAAATGCCCATCAGGAGACGAATTAGTAAACAAGTTGTTGTGTATTCATATAATAAAATAGCATGCACAGCTATAAAAAAGCCCAATTGACTGACACATGTAACCACATAGATGAATCTTAAAGACATGCTGAGCAAAAGAGGAGAAGCCACCGTAAGAGTACACACAGGGTAATTTCATGTACATGGAATTCTAGACTAGGCAAAAGTCTAATCCACAGCGACACAAAGAAAATTCTGCTGCATTAGAGGGAAATTCACAGCAAAAAAAGGTAAAAGGGCAAGAAGGAACATTTTAGCATGATAAAAAATTCCTATAGCATATTGTGTCATATGCATGTGTCAAAACCCATAAGTCTGTACACTTAAATGGGTGTATTTTATTCTACGTAAAATATACCTTACTGAATTAGACACAGGATCCAGCTTGTAAAAGTTGTTCTGTCCAAATCTTGGGGAAATCAGAGCATTAAAATTAAAAGAACTTTTACAGATTAAAATTCTTTGAATAAAGTATTTCATGGATCCACCTTAAATGAAGATAAGTAGCCAGACAGATAAATAAATAAGGTTTTCCAAACAAAAGAATGCTGACTAATACAGAATGAACGATGAGTTAGAAAATTACTATTTTAGAATGAACGTAATAAATTTGATTCTGGTAAGAATAACCAGTAAAGGCTAAACTATAGGATAGGGGGTTGTTGAGGAATAGGATATTTATACAGTCTCAATCCCCTCACATACACACAAAATACTTACTAATAACAAAAGCAAAAATAGTAACTAACCTGAGGAGGAACGAGAAAACCCCATAACCTAGTGTGGTAGACCCTGTATTATATAGCCTCCAATTTCACCCACCTCCTGGTATTCAGACCTTGTGTAATCCCTTCCTTTTCAATGTGGGTAGGACCTATGACATGCTTCTAACCAATAGATGACAGTAGAGGTGATGGGCTGTCACTTGAAATATCGCATTGCACAAGAGTGGACCCCATCTTGCTTGCCCACTCTCTCACTGGCTTTGATGAAGCCAGCTGCTGTGTTATCAGCTACTCTCTCAAGAGGCTGTAGTCATATGGTTTACAAGAAAAAAATCCTGCCAACATCTGCATGAGCTTTGAAGCACATCCTTCCCCAGTTGAGCCTTGAGATGATACCACATACTTAGATGACAACTTCATTGCAGTCACGTGAGACATTGAAGCAGGGGATGCAGCTGAGTCACACCTAGACTCCTGCCCCATGAAAACTGTCACATAATAAATTTGTGTGTGTGTTTTAAGCTGCTAAATTTTGTGGTCATATAATCATGCAACAGTAGATAATTATAACACTGAGTCAAAATTAACATCACCAATAAGAGGTAGCTAGTTATCATAGGCCACTAGATATGACACTCTGAGGAAGACACAACATCGCTCAAGTAATATTCCAATCCAAAGTATACAATCTATTTATCGGGAAACCTAACTTGAGGAATATTCTATAATATTACTGGCTGTATTCTTCAAAAATATCAAGGACATGAAAGACAAAGAAAATATGAGGAGCTGCTGCAGATTAAAGGAAACTAAACAAATATGAAAGCTAAAAGCAATTTGTGATCATAGATTAGATCTTGAACTGGAAAATAAATAACTTTTAAAGCATACCACTGTGTCAATTGATGAAATTAGAATATCTAATATATAGCAGAAAACAAGAAGATTTATGGTAAATTTCCTGAATTTGATAACTATATTTTACATATGTAATTAAACAATTTTTCTAGTAGGAGGTTCATGTTGTAATACTATGGGTTTAGAAAACTATTATATGGTTTTAATGTAGAAAGGGAGAATGATAAAGCAAATCATAGGAAAATGTTAAAAATTGATGAGTCTGAACCAAAAAATAATATTGGGGACTTCTTTGTACAATTCTTGATAATTTTTTGTAATCTTAAAATTATTTTAAAGTAATAAGGTAAAATAATGACAAATAGGCATTTGATTATAAATTGATACATTGTATTACACTGAGAAGCCTAATAGAATTTACAATTTTCCAAGACATAACTGAGGGACTATACTGCATTGAGCCCCATGTATCTTTAGTTAAGAATGCACAAACTATTAATGCCTTTTTGTGTCTACTAGCTTGCAGAAACCTTGACATGTAGAGGTAGAAAAAAATGTAATTTTTCTCCACTCCTTGTTTAGAAAGTATCTTTACACATTTCACCAAAAGGTAATTAAAATTCCATGCCACTGATAAAAAGAACATGAATAACAAATTTAGTAAAGGTAGATAAATCATTGGGACACTGGGAATTGACTGAGGGGGGGAACTTGAATATTGCAGCAAAACTAGGTCATCTATTCACTTCAATAGGAATCGATCACATAATTTATCTGCAGGGCTGCCTGAGAGAGGAGAGGGAAAGCCACAGAATCATTATCATCACCATACAATCACTTACATGTTAATTGGTAATAAAGTGTGAAGATCTGCACAGCACTGACAAATAGAGAAAAGAAGGCCTGGAATAGGCCATAGAAAGAGGGAAATTTTAGTTACACAGAAGATACACCCCATTTTCTCTACACCTTCTCTCTCTCTTATTCTCCGACTGCAAAGAAAATGTAATTGGATTTTATTAAGTTACCATTACTCTTCCCTAGTAATTCCAGGGAAATTTAAAGTTTGGAAGCTTATTTATGCTCTATTTTATTTGTCTCTACAATTTCCAAGAGGTTCTTTTATGCCATATCAACTTCAAAATAAAAGGAGTGTTTAAAAATTGTTGACAGGCTGGATGGCTCAAGAGATTTGTAACAGGTTACATGCTGCCTTTGATTTGGAGGTCATTGTGTAAACCCAGGCTGCCTAATGACTATTGGCTGTTCAAAGTAAAATGAACTGTGAGTTGAGAGGACTACCACAGTCCTTTGTATTATCTGCTAACTTTCCCAGTTTACCGACAAATAGAGTCTCCAGTCATTCCCATGCCTTAGCAAGCAAGTTAGGAGATTCATATTAGAATATATAGGTACAAAGCCAAGATGCAATCAATTTTAGATTGTATGATTGTTACTGGTTAGTTGGACTCCTCTTATCCTTAATTTCCTGACTTCCAAAATGTGTTCATGAGTGTGTAGAACTGTTTTACTAAATAAATAGTCAATGTTTATACATCAAAAAACATTTATTGAGGGTCTAAAAAAAAGGCAGATAATGTAATTTAAATTACTTCAGTTAATCCCATGTAATGCTCATAATTCTCTTTTGAAGTAAGTTTTTCTTCTTTTTTAACAAATGGAAAAACAACCTCAGAGACATTAAGTAACTTCCCTAATACACACAGCTTTGAAAGTAAGTTGTAAAGCAGAAAATCATTCATTCAAATATTAAGTCAACATACACGGTTGAGCTATCTTCCTAGTATAAAATACCATGCAACCTACCAGGGACACAATGTTAGACAAAAGAACCAAAACCAAGCCTATGGGAGCTAATTTCTGGAGAGCAAGACAGGCAATAAGCAAACATATCATTCATTATATTTCAGATACTGATAATATTATAAAAATGTAAAATGCAATTAGTAATGACAGTATGATGGTGGGGGTTGCACAGGATGATGCAGAAAAGGCTCTAGAGGGTGACATTGAAGCAGAGAACTGAATCATGAGAAGGAACAAGACGTAACAGCTATGAGCCAAGAGCCTTCCAGGCAGGGGGAAGTCTCTGCAGCAGGAATGATGTGGGTGTTTGAGGCAAAGCAAGAGGGCAAGCAGGAAAACACAGGCAGGGGTGAGGATGGGGGAGAGGATTGAGCATCAAGCCCTGGGCACAATGAGTTTGAACAGGAGTGACACGTCGGTTGGATCCTCTAGGAAGCAGGTGCTGAGAAGTTTGGAGTACACGTGGCAAGTTGGAAAGTTATGCTGACGATTGATGAAAGAGAAAGGAAGCAGATTTAGGCAGGGAAATCCGAAAACTCTCAGATTTTGATGCTTATCTGACACCTGAGACAGGAAACAGTAAAAGACGCTGCATTGGGCAGGAGGCGCCTCAGCTCATGCTGCAGATCATGCCGCATATCTGACAAAGTCTTGGCCAGTCCATTGAGGAGCTTCTGAGCAAAGACTGCCCTGAAAGGAGTCCTGTCATGCTCAGTCGCTGACTAGGAGCTGCCCCCGGAAGAGTGTGACCTTAGCCCTTAAACTGAGGCAGATCTTGAAGGTGTGGTACCTGGAGGTTGGTAGATGACTGCATTCCTTGAAGATGAATGGTAAAGTTCCTTCTGGAAGGAACACTAGGACTGTGCACCTGTATAACTGCCACAGAAAGCTGTATTTGGTATCCTTCCATCATATCCCTGCCTTCTTTAAAAGTCACCACCCAGGGGTTAATTTGGAGTGCTCTGAAATCGGGTTCTCAGTCATGCTATTCATTCCACTGGGTCTTGGGAAATAAATCTTGCCGGAACTGAAGCCCTGCCAAGATGTCCCAATGCCTACAGGCCTCAGAGGATCTCAGGAAGGAGGGTAGAGAAAGGAACCATGGGCCCAGCTACAACTCAGATGACTACCTCATCAAGTTGATTTTTAGAGGCTAATATTAGTGTTAACACCACTTGAAAAGTGAAAATACAATTTCACTTGAAAATTTCATTTTCACATGCAGATTTTTAAACATATTTTTATATCCACATAAGCTAAGTGCTTCTACATTTTGGACTTTGGGAACCACTGTGCCAAATGTTAAACACTTTATTTTTCTTCTTGTAACATAATTATCAGATATTGCCACATGAATAAATATTTAGAGATCAATTATTAGCAAACTAATAAATAGAGGCCATGAAAGAGTTAAACATAGAGGAACCACCAGGTGTTGAGAAAATATTATTCTGATACTGTACCTATGTCAGAAGTAAATGAATATCATTATTGTTGTTATTTTATTACATGGCACAGTGCTAAGATATTTATGAATAATATCTCATTGGATCCCTAAATATTCCTATAATTTGTATGAGTGTGACAGTTTGAGATTATTTATGAATTCCAAAAAGAGAGATTATGTTTGTAAACTGGTCTGTTCCTCTGGGCGTGATAACCCTTTGATTGTATTAGATTCAGCAGAGATGTCTAATTAAATTATGTTACTATTAGGGCTTTGATTCAACCATGTCATTAGAGTGCGACTCAGTGTTAAGTCCCAGCCTCCTTGGGCTGATAAAACAGACTCTCACAGGGAAGTAGACACACAGGAGAAGAACACAGAGGAAGAGAGACAGCTCAATAGACATAGAGGCCCTGGGAAGAGAGATGAGCCAGATAGTTTACAGCTGGCCTTGTGAAGAGGACAGAGCAGCTGAGGCCAGAAGGAAACGAGCCCTGAGGAGAAAGACGAGCCTTTTGCCAGCCTACAGCTGAGATCAGAAGAAGTGGGACCATGGAGCCTTAAGAGGAAGAAGGAAGGCTGAACCCTCGCAGACTTCACCCACCATCTTGCTTCAACATGTGGCAACAGAGTTTGGTAAGGAAGTAACCTTGATTTGGACTCTTTAGGGCCTTGTGACTGTAAGCTTCTACCCCAAATAAATATCCTTTATAAAAGCCAACAGATTTCTGGTGCTTTGCATCAGCACCCCTTTGGCTGACTAATACAATGAGTAATAATAATAAAATGATGACGATGATATAAAATTAATAACACTAATATTGTCCAACACTGTGCTGAGTTATATATATATATATATATATATA
>JAQZBX010008909.1:0-37132 GCA_029593785.1 Cabassous unicinctus | reverse complement strand
CATTCCATTTGCATTCTCTTGGACTATAAAGGCGACATACTTTTAACTTATAATGAGAAGGCAGGAGCATTAGAAAGGAAGAGAAAAAGACTATAATGAATTGTGCACCAATCACCTCGGAAAGAAGTTATTATTATCCTCATTTTATAGATGAAGAAACTGAATCATAATGGAATTCAACCGGTGTTCCAGTTGCTGACTGTCTCCAAAGACCATCCTTTAATGAATATGCTCTGTCTCACTCCCCACACATGCACATGGGGTTTCTCTTACTTCTTATTTTAATCATGTTTGTATAGAAGGTGAAGTAGGGCCACTGGCTCACTGTGTGATATATCCTGATCTCCAAATTCAGGAGACACTGCTTATTTTTCTTTTCACTATCATTTATCTGGATCCACAATGGTAATTGTTGAGATGCAAATCTTCTGGGCTGCTAGACTGTACATGCTGGTCAGGCTTTCATTTCAGCTCTCCGACCTTCATCCGTTTGCTTAGGTTGATGAACTACTATATTATAATTCAATTTTAACTCCATCAGTAACCCTTTCCAGAGAGTCTTAATTTTCTCCTCTTGTCTTACTCCTGATTTTAAAAGAACAGATAACTTGGCCAAATTGCAGAGATTATCACAAATTGGAAATTATTTCACAACCCTAAAAGTTGAGGAACAAAAATTGTGACAGTTGAGGAAACTGAAAAGAGCACTGAGTTATCTTCCAGGTACCACACCTTCAAGATCTGCCTCGGTTTACGAGCTAAGGTCACACTCTTCTGGGGGCAGCCCCTAGTCAGTGACTGAGCATGGCAGCATTCCTCGCAGGGCAGTCTTTGCTCAGAAGCTCCTCATTGGACTGGCCAAGACTTTGTCAGGCATGCATCATGATCTGCAGTGTGATCTGGGCTCTCCCTCCCCACTACTAAAATGGCCTTGAGTTTGACTTTGGTCCATCACTTATCTGCCATGTGATTTGCCCAAATTTTCTTCTCCTCTTTTTAAAAAAGAAGCTCTCTTTGTACAGTATACTTGATTGCTTTAAGGATTAAATGAAATGACTTCTGTGAAATACCTAGGATATACTAGGTTCTCATGAAATGTAATTAGCCAGAAGTTAGGGAAAGTTGAATGTTATAAATAATGCTCCTAAGGATATTTTTAAATTAAATATAACTTAAATGAATAGAATTAAATGTCATGAACAATTTACAGAAACCAAGGTTGGACCTGAATCTCATTTCAGACTACATCTAGTAAGTAGAAAACTCTTCAAATTCTGAAATTAGAATTTTAAAGAGGCCATTTGTTCACCTAGAACAAGCTGAATAATTGGCATATGAATATTATAAAGAGTCAATGAAATATATGTTATTAATCCATTTATGTCTCAAGCAAATTTATATAACAATGAATAAGATTGATGGTGTCCCCATAGTCAACCATCAGTTTCAGGACTGATATAGTTTAGTCTCATCCCTTCCTGCAACAAGACATGTATCTTTAAAAATGTTTAATGCTGAGAAAGTGCTATGATGGATATATTTTATAATATTAGCTAGGCAATGTTTTATTCTTTTGTAAATAAATATAACATTAAGTAGGATACATTATGGAAGGCTCTTCAAATAATTGAGGTCAAGTCACCTATGTTATTGATGTCTTATGAGGTAACATAATAGCAGAATTACAGATTTTTAAAAATCTATTATATTTAACCTATCAGAAAGAAACCTAATGCTGTGGCAGATCAACACCCAGAATATACATAGGCAAGTTAATTGCTCAGTTGATGACAGGATTGATTAAGCAGGAAAGCAATTTCCATGAAGCATAAAACTTAAGAAATGAACTGTTTAATTTAATGAGCACAAATTGCTGTATCGACCGTTCATGGCTGATCCTACTATTAGTTCTATAAGTATTAAGGTGAACATCAGCCCTTATAATCTATGATACCACAAAATATTAGTGTGACTCTTCACTTGAAAGTCTTCTTGAAGTATTTCCCCCAGTGTTCCATGAAAAAGTCATCAAATGTTAAAAATAATATCAATGACCTTAATATACCATCACTCTTCTAAAAGCGAGTTCCAATAATTCTTCAGAATGGAAGAACAAGTAACACTAAATTCATTATAATTATGGAAAATTATGAGAGGGTGAGCTTTAGCAGCTTGCTCAAGGTCACAAACAAAAATAATTACTGATTTACAAAGAATCTAATCCTTCAAAGTCCAACCCAGAGATCTGTCTACTAATTCCCACTCCCAGTAATACATAACTGTAACCTTTAACTAGTCTGAATATTTATAGCCTCTCTTTTCTCAAAGGATCTTCTCTTTGTGCTATAATGTTGCAGTAGTATCCGGGGTAGAAGATACATGTATTCATTTAAATTGGAGAATATTTTTCTTTTTCCCAGCTTTGTCTGTCTGATCTCAAATAAGAAATGATGTACACCCTAGTAATTTTGTATGTAGAAAAAAAATCCTGCCATCTTTTTGTAAATCCCGAGTTGTATGCTGCTACTGCTGAATGCGTGTGAGATTAAACTTCGATAGTTCTGAATATAACAGGTTTTTCTTTATATTATTGTATTTTGTTCATGCTCTGTCCATTTGAGTTAAATTCAGCCCTTCCCCCTTTTATCAAGTATTTCTAATTTGTTGACTTTAGGAAAGCTCAGGATGTTCTTTGTTAAAATAGAATAGGTTTTGTTTGCCTTAGAATGACAACGGTTAGGGTAAAATGTAACAATAGATTCTTTTTATATCTAAGTTATAGACTTAAATATAGTTATCAGTGATACTTCCATGCATCGTTGCTTTATACTACAGATACGCCATCAAGGAAATCTAAATTTCATATGGATAAATGTTTAACTCCTCTACTTGGCTGTTCTTTCTACATGACAGAGAAAGAATACACAGGGATTTATCTTGGAGCAGTCTTGTCAGTCTTTGGTTACTTATTCCCTCCAACTAGAGATATTCCTGGCTACAAGGTTCATCAAAGGGTAAATACCACTTGCCTACTGTTTGACTATTAATCTATTTCGCTCAGTCACATTCAAGAGCCGTTCCATTTATTTCATTTATTAACCAGTTCATGCATATTCTAAATATACAGTGCTCTTAGAAAAATTTTTATCAAAAAGTATTAGGAAATAAAGTTTGGAAAGAGAACAAATTACAAAAATCACTGAAACATAAATTGTAAGTAAGAATGAGAAGGGACTGATCTCTCATACCCTTTTGGCAAGAGACAAATCTCACATATATAATTTGGATTGAGAGAAATGAGGCATCAGAGTTCACATTTAGGATAATTCCATTTAAATTAAGTTGAAGATTAGGGAAAACCAATTTATGATGGTAGAAATCAGGAGTGGTTTGGCACTGAGTGTAATGACTGGGAGGACCCATGAAGAAGGCTTCTAGGATGATGGTCATGTTCTGAATCTTGAGCCGTATGGGGATTATACGGCTTTGCTCATTTTGGAAAAATTTATGTGAGCTCTACACTTTCTCTAATTATATTATGTGCATAAAAATCTAGTCCTTTCTGAAATGCAGTAATTCAACTTGGCCATTAATTTTGGCTTTTGTTTGTTTTGTTTCCAGTGTGAGAAGGTAGAACATGATAGAACAATGTAAGGTAAAATGAAATATTCTGGTTTGTTAATTGGTTGAAGATTTATTATTAATCTAGAAACATGCAATGATGAATCTCAGTGCCACTTCATTCCTTAGTCATGAGTAAAACTTATCAGCAACATTCTGCAAGGTGCAATGTAGCAGTTTGATATGTTTTACGAATTCCAAAAAGAGATATTGATTATGTTTATAAACTGGTCTGTTCCTTTGGGCATGATATCCTTTGATTGTATTAAATTCAAAGGTTTAACATTTAACTTGATTATGTTAAGATTAGAACTTTGATTCAACCACATCATTAGGGCATGCAGGGTTGAGTCCCCACCCCCTTGGTGGGCTATATAAACAGATATTCAAACAAGGAGACAGAAGTAGATACACAAAAGAAGATATCAGAGGAATAGAGAGAGCTCCATAGACACGGAAGAGGAGAGAAGATGTCAGCTTTGATCTTGCGGCCCCAGGAAGAGAGATGAGCCATTCACCTGATAGTTTATGGCTGACCTTGTGAGGAGAACTGAGCAGCTGAGCCTAGAAAGAAACGAGCTCTCCAGCCTACAGCTGAGATTGGAAGAAGCTGGGCCCATGGAGCATTAAGAGGAAAGAGGAAGGTTGAACCCTTGCAGATATCAGCCGCCATCTTGCTTCACCACATGTTAACAGACTTTGGGTGAGAAAGTACCTCTTATGATACCTTGAATTGGACTCTTTAGGGCCTTGTAAATGTAAGCTTCTACTCCAAATACATACCCTTTATGAAAACCAACAGATTTCTGGTACTTTGCATCAGCGCCCCTTTGGCTGACTAGTACAGGCAATAAAAAGATAAAAATGATCATGAGGGATCATTTGAGGGAATCAGATATGAGCAGCTTTAAATTCTGTAGTCTACCAAATGATAGTGGGATGGAGTTTGACATGGACGCTAGTAGAAAACGAAGAACAAATGCACATCACATAATTTATCTTTTTTCTGCTCTGGTTTCTAATGAGAGCTTCCTGGGGGCAAAAGCTTTGCTATTACCTGTTGGTAATCACAGCTTGGGTACCATAAATAATGACCTTCTTAGAATAGCAGCAAATGAAAAATATGTGCCTTCTGAGGAACACAAGAAAACAGATATTTGCATGCTGGGGCACATTAGCTGCTTTGTTAAGGCCTAATCCTGGTTCCTGTGGGTTGCCTGTTGTCTAATTCTACTGTCCCTGCTTTTCTACCTAGGAAGACTCTGCTCTTTGCGGTTCATAGCACATTTTCTTGCCTTTCATTCATTAGTCTTCCTGAAGTGGAATGAGCTCTAACTTTACTTTGAAATCTCCTCTTAACCCCATAAACATTAATGCAAATGTCAGAGCACCATCCTTGTATGTTTTGATAAACACTCTAGTAAATTCATTTTGTGGACATCCTTAGGTCACATATTTCTTCTTTCTCAGTATTTCTGAGGATGGTTGAAAATGGAATATGTTCTCTTTTTGTGAAAGTGTATTATAAACCAAAGAGCAGAAAATTCTGTATAATAAATATAGAATATATTCAACTCCATATCTAGACATTGAAATTTTTAAGTGGCTTTAACTTGCAAAATCCACTTACCTAATGCATTGGAACTTTATTTCTATAGTTGGGCAAAGTGACCTTTCTGAGACCTTACTCCTTTCTTTAGTTTTTCAGCTTCTTCCTTGGGATTCCATTTGGGTCATTCAAATGGTCAGGACTTCTCTTTCACCTCAGTTCATGATAAACCATTATCTCACTTTTTTTCCTACCAGCAATGGTGCTGTGAATTTGGCTGGTTCTCTTAACTTACATTTTCCAGGAAAACACCAATTACCTGGTAGCACTTAATTTCTTTGTCAACTGACATATGATTACGTTAAGCAGCAATTATAACAATGTATTGTTCATTTTATAACATATACATATGTGACATATACTATAATATAATAAAATAAAGGAGAGAGAATGGACCTAAATAAAAATATGTTTTACTGGAATTAAATTATTATAAACCTGAAATTGATTATGATAAGTTAAAACGTATATTTTAAGCCTTAGAGCAATCACCAAGAAAATAACTCAAAAATATAGTTTAAAATTATTAAAGAAAATTAAATGATACACTAGAAATTATCCACTTAAGACAAAAGGATTAAATAAAGGAGAAATAGAGTACCAAAATAGTTATCGCACTTACAGCAAACAAAAAGCAAATGGCAAAAATAAACCCAGCCATCAAATATTGAGTCTCTCTTCCTTCTTATGTAATTTTGGGATGGTTATCTGATGTGTATGAGATTCAGTGTCTTCATCTGTAACATGGTATTAACAATACTTGCCTGAGGGAGTAATGTGAACAGATAAAATTTTACATATAAATTTTGACTACATTGCCTGTAGCCAGAACAGTCACAATAATATAATTTATGTAATTAATGAATTTCTTTCTTACTGCTTACCAAAAATGCACTTTCCAAATAGTTGGCATCATTTTATACAATAGCCTAATCTATTTCAAATAAGTGTTATCCAAACAGCCAGGTCAACTATTTCAGGGCACAAGGAATTTAAAAGAGAATAAAGATAAGAGAAGATAGGACAGAGAAGAGCAGACAGATGGAGAGAGACAGAGATGGAGACAGAGGGAGAATGACATATAAATCCATATAAATACAAAAAAAAAACAACAACCACAAAGCCAAAATAGTATCTTTCAGTCTTATCCCTTATCTTTCTTTCTTTCTCTTCTACCCTACATGAACAGTAAGGAAATTAATTATCTTTAATCCAGAAGAGGAGTCAGACAATGAGTGGGATATTCATTATTCTAGAGCAGGGTATAGGGTACATATGTTTCACCTCCAAGAAAAGGAATTTGGAATTCATTTGCAAAGTGATGGCTCTAAATTGGAAAGGAGAGTGTTCCCTACAAAATCCAAATAACAAAATAGGGTAATGGATAATCGTGATGTAGTGGTGGCAAGGGTAAATGATAGAAACCTTTTTTTTTTTTAATTTTACCGGGAGTTCCCGGGGATCGAACCCAGGTCCCTCCATATGGGAGACAGATGCCCAACCATCTGAGCCACATCCGTCCCCCAGAAACCTTTTTAAAAGGCTCCAATCTTCTACTTAAAGTTGCACCCAGCATCCACATATAAAAAAGAAAAGATGCACCTGAGCTGTCTGTGGTTTCTCCCTGGTTCTCTCCAAACCTATGCCCATACTTTTGCATGTTCACATAACATTGATTCCTTCTACACTCTGTGCTCCTTGGCTTAATCTACTGTTTATAGGAATGTGAAAAATGTATTCAAATTACATTTAAATGTGTAGAGAAAGGGTTGCTCTTTATTCTCTAAATCTATTTTAATATTTTTCCATTAGTTCTTACACTCTGCTGGGTAGTGATATTAATTTAAACTACCCAAACAAAAATGTTGCTGTCTTCCATTATTAAGATTGTTAAGATTCCTTGTAATTTAATCCTTCAGTGTATTCAAAATTCAATTCCCTGTGGGAGTTAGTTTAAATAGTCATTATCAAATAACAGTTTCTCTGGGTGCATGTTCTCTCTTTCAGATTTGGCTTCCCTCTGCTTTCTCTTCACCAAATAGTGTCTCAGTCTACGATAGAAACTTACTGTGTCCTCCTGGTATTGGAAGAAAAAGGTTCCATGCATTGTGCTGTGTCCTCTAGATCCCCCCGCCCCCCAAATCTTATGGATTGATCAGAATGGTCTACACCCTGGACTGATGCAATTAAGGTACAACAGTTACTGTCTCTTGGCCTTTGCTGCTGAAGTCTGCACAGGTATAACTCAGTCCAGGCTTTTCTTACCTTATTCAAGAGTCAGTCCTCTTGTCTGCCTGGCTTGGCCTGCCCTGACCTCAGATTTTTCTGATGCTACAGCATCCATAAAGGTCTACCTGGGACTCTCACACAATCCTACCCTAAGGTTACCAACCTGCTAAATTCAGCTACAAGGATGCTTGACTCATTTACATAATTTACTCTAGCAAACTTCTCAGCCAGAGCCCCAGCTAATTTTCTTATTTTTATCCTAAAGACATGTAGAAAATTTTGGGTTAAGTCAGTATAATACAGGATGTTTGTCAAAAACAATCAGCAGTGAATGTTTACCTCTGCAACTGCCTAAGGCAGGGAAAATGGGACAAATAAGAAGCTGAACAAAAAACTAAAAAGGAATAAATAGGGGGAGTGAGATTTCCAACATTTCCATAGGTGGCTTTAAAAAGCCCTGACATATCCTAGGGAATCCAGAAGGCCATGTGCATGTGCAATGTTATGGGCATTCAAAAGTCCATGCAAAATACAAGAGGAGGGAGCACTTCCCAATCCATTCTATGATGTCAGATTACCCTGTTACCAACACCAGATGAAGACAACACAGGAAGAGAAAACTATGGACCAATATCTTTATGAATATAGACAGATATCTTCAACAAAATATTAGCAAAGGGAATCCAGAAAAATATAATAAGAATTTTACACCCTGACTAAGTGGGATTTATGCCAGGAATGCAAAACATAAGAAAAAATCCATTAATACAATTCACCACATAATTAGAATAAAGGAGAAAAACTCATCATCATCCCAATGGATGCAGAAAATGTATTTGAAAAAATCCACAACCCTCCCATGAAAAAATTAATTATATAGAAATAGAAAGGAACTTTCTAAAACCTGAAAAACCTCAGATGTCACCTAATGGTGACAGCATGAAAAATTCCCCCTAAAACAAGGAATAAGACAAGATGTCCACTTTCATCATTTCTGTTAAACATTGTATTGTAGTCAGGGCAATTAGGAAAGAAAAATAAATAAAAGGCATCCATGTTGTTAAGGAATAAGTAACTGTATCTCAATGCAAGGATGACATGATCCTGCATATAAAATATTCTTATGAGTCCACAAAGAAATTTATTAGGGCTAATATCAGCAAGGCTGCAGGATACAATATCAATATATAAGATATAAAAGGTACCAATATATAATATACAAGATACAATGCAAGATATACAAAATAACAATATACAATATATAAGATCAATATACAAAAAGCAATTGTATTTCTGTGCACAGGCATTGAACAATCTGAAAATTAAATTAAGAAAAAAGTCCATTTACAATAGAATAAAAAATATAGAATACTTAAGAATAAATTTAATAAAAGCATTGCAATACTTGTGCACCAAAAACTACAAAATAGTGTGAAAAGAAATAAGAAATATCAAAGTAAATGGAAGTATATTCTGTTGTTTATGGATAAGAAGATTTAATATAGTTAAACTAGCACTATTACTCAAACTGTTCCACAGATTCAATGTAACCTCTATCAAAATCTCAGCTGGCTCTTTTGCAGAAATTGACAAGGCAATCCTAAAACTTGCATGGCAATTCAAAGGATTCAGAATAGTCAAATCAATCTTGAAACATAGAACACAGGTAGGGGACTCATACTTCCCAAATTTTAAACTTACTATAAAGCTATAGTAACCAAAACAGCATGGCATTGGCATAGGTACACACACATGCACACACACACACACACACACCACATACATACATATATATATATATAAACACACACAAACACACACACACATCAGAACAATATAATTGACAGTCTAGAAACAAACCCTTACATTTCTGGTCAACTGATTTTTGACAATGTTGCCAGGACAATTCAATGGCAAAGAATATTATCTTCAACAAATGGTTCTGGTATAGCTGGATATCCACATTCAAAAGAACAAATTTGACCCTAACCTCACACCATATACAAAATGGATCATGGCTCTAAATGCAAATGCTAAAAGTATAAAACTCTGAAAAGAAAACATAGGTGTAAATTTTCATGATCTTTTACTAGGTAATGTTATTTTAATATGACATCAAAAGCACAGGGACAAAAAAATTATAGGCAAATGGGACTTCATCAAAACTAAAAAAAAATTGCATTTCAAGTGACATTATCAAGAAAGTGAAAAAACACATGGAATAGGAGAAATGTTTTCACATCATATATCTAATTAGGGACTTGGATGCAGAATATAGAAAAAGTTTTACAACTCGAAAATGAAAGAAATCCAATTTAAACATAGGGTAATGATTTGAATAGACATTTCTCCAAAGAAGAAATATAAATGGCCAATAAGCACATGGAAAGATATTCAACATCATTAGTAATTAAGAAAATGCAAATCAAAACCACAATGAGATGCCATTTCACATCTACTAGGATGACTGGAGAATCAAAAGGAAGAAAAGCACAAGTATTGGCAAGGATATAGAGAAATTGGAACCCCAATATGTTGCTGGTAAGATTGTAAAATAGTGCAACACTTTGGAACACAGTCTGGCAGTTCCTAAAATGTTAAACACAGATTTACCATGTGAATCACAATTCCACTGCTCCAAGGGAACTGAAAACATATGTCCACACAAAAACCCATGCACAAATATCATAAGAGAATTATTCTTAACAGCCTCAAAGTGACACAATCCAAATGTCCATCAAGTGATGCACGTATAAAGAAAATATTATACGGCCATTGTGATGGTTAAGTTCATGTTTCTACTTGGCCAAGTTATGGTGTCCAGTTGTTTTGTCAAGCAAGCACTGGCCTGATTGTTACTGTGAGTCTATTTCATGGACTTAAATCATCACTAAGGTGATTACATCTATGGCTAATTACATCTACAAACAATTGAGGAGATTGTCTTCAATAATTAGAGAAGTCTCTTTCAATCAGTTGAATGCCTTAAAAAGAGAAGTGATGATTTCAGCAGTCAGAAGAGAGAATTTCCATCTCTAATTCAGCCAGCCAGCTTCTACTGGGGAATTCATCAAAAACTTTCATCGGAGTTCCCAACTTGCGGCCTGCCCTAAAGAATTGGGACTTGCCCATCCCCACAGTAGCATGAGACAATTCTTATAAAAATCTCATAATATTTACAGATATCTCCTGTCAGTTCTGTTCCCCTAGAGAACCCTGACTAATACAGCTGTAAAAATAATGAAATTCTGATATGTGCTATGACATGGATGTACCTTGAAAGTGTATACTAAGTCAAAAAAACAGTATAACAGGCCACATATTGTCTGATTCCATTCATATGAAATGTCTACACTAATCAAATTCACATAAACACACAATAGATTAATGGTTGCCAAATGCTGAGGCAAGGGAAGAATAAGTTGTGACTGTACTGGGTATGTGTTTTTTCTGGGGTGATGAAAATATTCTGAAATCAGATAGCAGTGATGATTTTACAACTGTGTATATACTAAAAATCACTGAATTGTACACTCTAAATGGGTGAATTCTATGCTATATTAATAACTGAATAAAGCTGTTATTAAAAAAAGAAAACGTCGGCATTGTGTCAAGTGCAAGGCCATCGTGAATAAAATAAGCAAGGTTCCTGTCTTCATGGAATTTACAGTATATTGAGGATGCTGACAGCATTTTTCTTGGCTGCATACTAATGGACTACTGACATAGATGTATCCCTGGACTTAGCAGACAGTTGCCACAATCCTGGATCATGGCCTGCCCAACCAACCAAGCAATGGAGTTTCTGCTAGTCTTGCAGTTTTGGACCTTCCATTGAGATCGCAGTGATTTGATCTTCTCCTACACACTTGATTATGAGATAATGAAATAGGAATTTTATGAGATACTGACATGAGTCTTGCCGACATAACTTTCTTATAGTCTCACAGCTCCCCACTCCCTGGCCTGTACAGGTCTCTTCACCAAACATGTAAAGTTGAGGCACAATTTCTGTTCCTAGGCCCTGTCCACTCTGGGATGCTCTTTTTGAATGCTGGCACTACCTGCTGGCTGCTTCTAAGAACTGCTTCCCAGTTCCCACCTCTGGAATTTTCTGGCATTTCTCTTTTGCATCTTTAACTTCATTGTCTCCCAATCTTGCAAAGATAGTCAGAATTTTTTTCCCCATTTCCCCACTTTTGCAGTATTTTCATTTTTACATCTATTTGGATGTACCTGCCCCCCCCCCCAATTTTTTTAATAGAAATTCAAGTCCCTTATCCTTTGAATCTTTCTTGTTCTACTTTAGGTTTGGTTCCCTACAGTAGCTTGAACAAGCCTTTATTTTATTTTATAATTTATTCTAATTTTCTATATCCTCAATTGTCCTCATCCACCAAATCCCTTTTCCTACTCACAAACACTTACATATTAGCTCTTCAGGATCAGCACTGGGAGATCATAAAACTCCCTGGAAGTAATAGGTGCTCTAAAAATATTAACTGAACCCATGCTGATATTTTCCATCTCTATAGAGCTTTCCAGTTAATAAAGTGTTTTCACTTGCGTTATTACTGTGATATCCAGAGGCATTAATCATCTTGCCCAAGGTTATTCAGCTGTGGAAAAGTAAATCTAGGATCCTATTCAAGATAACACCAGAACATTTAAGAAAATATAGTAATGAAGTGATGGCCACTGGCACTGTTAATTGATCTCCCTTTTATGCCAAGTTTAGGATTTTTCTGTGTCTTCTTCCTGTGCCAAATGACTTGTTAGAGTGATGCTATCTGATGTGGAAAAAGGAAGGAAAAAAATGAGAAGGAAGACTCAGCTAGAGGGCATTAAAAAGGAGAATATGTTATTAAAGCTCAAGTTCAATAACATCTGCCAAATAATCCAAAAAACTCCATTCAGCTGCTACAAGGAGTTCGTTTTCCAGAAATAGGGGACACGTGCATAAGACATTGCTTCTTAACCAAGACAGACCCCACAAAGGACCAGTTGTTTAGATGAAAAACTCTTGAAGTGCCTGAGAATTCCTCTAATTCTTTACTCAAAGCTTCATATTTCTTCTACCATGAATTTATTCTCTTTTAAATCCCTGCATTTGAAATGAGCTAAAAATTATTTTGATGCAACTTGGGTTACATCTAGGAGTCGTATTGCTGGAGCATACAATTGTAACCCAAGAAAAATGGAAACTTGTGTATTTAAAAACCTATATGTACATGTTTCTAGAGACTTAGTTGTACCTCAGTATTTCAAGTCTTTAAGTGCTACTGTCGATGATATCTTTAAAATTTTTTTCTATTTCCAATTTTTCATTTCTAATATATAAATATATAATTTATTTTGTGTATTGACCTTTTTTTGTACTAACTTGATAAACTCATTTGTTAGATATAGTGGTTCTATTGCAGATTCTTTCTTTTAATGTAGAAAAGGAACTATTATGATAAACAAAGGCAATTTTATTATCAGACTTTTTCTTGTTGTTATCATGGGAACAGAGAACTTCCCAGCTTTCTGCACCCTACGTGGAAGTGGAACTACCGTTTTTGTTGTGCTTGATATACTATTTATCAGAAAAGTTTATTAGAATCCAACACAAGACTAGGATAATTTTACCGACTGATTCAAAATGAAAATCGTAAGGCATTGTTGCAGGGATTCCAGACTGCTCTATGTCCCACCTCAAAATTATAAAGGTAGATTCTATATCCCCCTGAATTTCTTTCCCCAAGAAGCCTTTTTTTCTCAAACTTTTTTCTGCAAACTTAGTTACTGAATATAATCAAACACTCTCTGGAATATTGTATTAGTAAGAGGTGTGTTTCTAGAAAAAGAGAGATTTAAGAAGGGAAAAAAAACACCTACAAATAAAGCTGTGGCCTGAGGCAAAGGGAAAGACAGTTCCAGAGGAAGGCAATCTCAGTGCCTGAACTGTAAGAAGAAGGGAAATTAAAACAACCTAGGTGTGTTCTAGGAGGTTGAATTAGAATGATATATATATATACATATGTATAAATATATATATTAGTACTAAAGAGACTATATCTTAAAATGTGCAACCTCTGACAATAAAGATTCCTCTTCTACAGGGTGTGTGAACCATGTGGGAAAGGAGAATGTGTGTTTGTGTGTGTGTGTATGTGTTTGCACATGCATGCATAATGGAAAGCTCGTTATAAAATTTTCATCTAAGAACACGCCAGCTTCATGACTATGCAGTCTGTGTAGTCACACACGGCCCTCCTGTCACATTCTGGACATTCTTAATAACAGTGTCCCACAAATTATGCAGCTGATCCTGTACAGAAGATTTGAAGAAATATCGGTTTATACTCTTGAATATTAAATCAAATTCTTTTATCTTTTATTAAACTGAGGACTCAGCAAAATGCTCTGAGCTGTGTCTGGTGATTTTCTCTACTACAGCAGAAAGAAAGGGGTTACAGAGGAGGGTAGAGGATAGCTATAGATATAGAGGACTGCATTTATTCTAATTTCTCACCTATTAAGTTTCAGATATCATTCTGCCAACAAGTAGACTTACCTATATCCAACTTAAGTTCTTTTCTCATTCTTATTGCCTGTCAGCATTTCATGCAACAAACATTTGCATTGGCATTGCAAAAGCAGACATTTTCTAATCCATACTCATGCATGTTTTTCCACTGAGTATGCATAGCCATAGAGCATCAAATGGCCTGATGTGAAAATCTCACCTGATCATCAGATTGATGACATTTGAGTTTTTACTCCTGTTAATATGCTACTTTCTTCAAGATCCGAAAATTCAGAAATACTCGTTGGTCACTGACTAGCCCTGTGACATTCAGCATGTCACTTTAGTTTCTCTGAGCCTCAATTCTCTGGGGTCAAAAAACTCGAAAGAAAGAAAATCAAAAGGAGAAAATAAGCTTCCAGAAATGTCTTCAACTACTGTGAAGTTCTTATCAAACATGGCAGTCTATTAATTATGAGGTATTCCATATAAAGGGAAGTTGAGTTAAGGCCACTGAGAAATGGGGGAGAGGGGAGCAGCCGCCATTTTACAGAGAGAGGAGCAACGGCCATGATGTCAAGGTGACTTTGACCTTTCCCATCACCCTGCCATAGGCTGTATCCAATTTATTGTTTGTAAAACAGGGAAAACTATGCACAAATGAAACAATAAATACATTAAAAATATGAATCCCTTTATCCTTCTAGAATGCCCAGAGACAAAGTTTTTACGTATTTGCTGAGCCACCTTCAGCTACAGTACCTGAATATTGTTTGCCACTGCTTGTGCCCTTCCAAGATTTCATTGATTGTCATATTTTTTTCCTGCATTAAATATTTTATATTCTATTGCACCCTCTCCTCTAACATAAGCTACATCAAATAACTTTTGGAAGAATTTCTCGCAATAGAAAAATGAAACGAATGGATTAGATAAGAATCATTGATTCATGGACGATAGAAAATGCAATCTAAATGTCTAATATTGGCCTCTCTTTAGAATGAGCAGCTTTCAAAATATGAAATATTGAAATTTAGCATCTAGTAATTATAGCATATTAAATGATGTTAAATATATAGAAGATTTCATATAATTTATGCACATATTTAAACAGCAAGCCCCCAAAGAATGCATACATTAGATATTTTGAGGAGACAAATGCATTTTATTCATATGCTTAACATACCAAAATCTTCAGGTAGTTATCTCCAACATATAATTTTTCTGAATCTAAAGTGTGTTGGAATTTGGTTTGAAAATTTATGACAAAGATATCATTATGGGACAGAAATAAAACCCTAACAAGATTGCTCAATCATATTCAATAACATAGCTCATAAAAAAATAGCTGCATGCTCTTGTTTCACTTTCAATTAAAGTCACTGTTTGAGTCTATAATTTCATTCCTGTAGCTAATATTTCTTTAGAGACAGATATCTACTATCTCCTAGGCTAATCTGCTCTGTCTCCCAACAAATTACCTGATCTCAGATGTCACTTAGTGAATATAAATATCATTTTGAATATTTTTTCAAATACTACTTAGCAGTATTTAGTTTATCAGAAAATATTTGGAGTAGCATCAGGGATTCAATTACCTTCCTCTTAAGCTGTATTTAACATAATTAAAATAAAAAAGCAATGAAATAAAAGTGAGAAAACCACAGTTTAGCCCTGACATTGCATTAACTGTGTTGATGTAATTTTCTAATCTTTATGTTTCTCATTTGTGGAATAAGTGTTTTACTAATTAATATCTACAATATATCTTCATTGTAAAACTGTCATTATTTTGGTGTTACTCAAAATTAGAGGCATTAAAATCCTATTATCTGGGATAAGTTACCGAAGGCCAGGAGGAAATCATGACTGTTTTTACAAACTGTGAGCTGCATGCATGTCACATGGCTATAGGACATAAACAGACACGTGTGCACACACACAGATGTGAACCCGTTCTGCCTCCTGTTCATGAACATCCTGTAAAAGGCACGCGGCATAAATGTTGTACTGCCCTGCATATTCTTCAATCCTTCCTGCAATTTGCAGGCATTCCCTTTCTGATGGAGCTGCTGAGGCCTGTCAAATACTCTACAGTAGCCACAGAGGTCAGTTGCTATGGAACCCTTGCTGCACTCGGCAATTTCTCCTTGAAATGACAGGAGACCTAATGAAACAAGGAGTGAAGATGACTCCTTTCCCCAAGGGGTCACTGCTGTATGAGGAAACCAATCGAGTTTTAAATGGGAGACCACTTAACTCATCTTAGCCACCTTCTTATGTGACAATGTGGCCTTTTATTCTCTTTAATGGCCTTCTCCATTTGGAAGGTCCTCTTCCCTAAGATTTCACAATTGCACTCTATTCTTATTCTAATCATCTTTCTAAAGTCTCTTTCTCACTATTTGACGAGCTCAGCTTCCTTGGTGAAACCAATATGTGTGTGCATGAGACATTTTGATGCTGAATGGAGCTAATCCATTACTATGGGTGTGAACCTATTATAGGTGGGCTCTTTGATTAGATTACTTCAATAAGGCATGACCCAGGGTGGGCCTAAATCCTTTTATTGGAGTCCTTTATAAACGGGGTGAATAAGGAGAGCCACACAGGAGCTCAAGTGAGGAACCTGCAGAAGCAGAGAGAGAAAGCCACAGCTGGAGCAGCACAGAAACTGCAAGCAATGGAGCCGGAGGAAAAGGCAGAGACCGGCAGGCACCACCAGTCTTCAGGGAGACTGCGTTGCATGGTAATGCCTTGATTTTGGACACTTTCAGCCTCAGAAATTTAATCTTGCAATCCATTAAACCCTCATTGTAAAAGCCAATCATTTCTGGTACATTGCTTTTGGCAGCTTTTAGCAAACTAAAACAGTGTGTGCGTGTGTGTGCGTGTGTAGGTGGATTCCTGAGTTCTTTCTTCAGCCTTTTATTTTCTCAACTACCATTTACAGTTTTTCGATGCAAAATCTATATCTGCAACTTCACACTCACTACTCAGGGAAGAAGAGTTGCTGAATTGAAAACTCATCCCATAGTTGCAATGGATACCACAAACTTAATAGCCATCATCTTCACTGCAGCCTTTCTCCAACCTATTTGTTCCCTTTTTCTTAATAGTCTAGCCAGCATCAAAGTTGTTATACAATATCAATTATTTTAACACATCCCTCTCAGTAACTTGGCAAAAAGCCAATCTAATATTGCTTTACAAAATGTCAATTGTTACATATTTTACATTCTTCAATTCCTGCCTTAATGCAAAATTGTATTACTTTTGTTGGACTATTAACTAAACTTCCTTAAGATTTCTCTGGCTCCAATTCCAGCCCAATTTCTAGCCCCCACCTAGTCCCATATTAAGCAATATTTTTTATTATCAGACCTGTACATTTAACTATAAAATCATATTTTTGCTAGATTAAAACTCAAAAATATACTTATTCAATGTCATTTAATGTTCCTGACTCTTTAAAATTACATTCAGGGCCCTTTAAATATAACTCAACTGTTCTTAATTCTAGATGTACATTAGAGTCATGAAGGAGATTATAAGAAATAGATGCCTGGGAACTATCCCTTGAAGTTCTGATTTAATTGGCCTGGGATAGGACCCAGACATTTTTTGTTTTTTAATTCTCCAAGCAAATTTCCTGAATAGGCCCATTTAAACACTATCCATTTAACCCATGTGTTTGACAATCACGAATCAAAACCTATGAAACAAATCAAAACAACAATGAAACACAGCACTTTAGATAAATCAAAGAGAATCCATAGCCTCTACAAACAAGCATTGTTGATGAAGTTCAGTATTTTTAAAAATTGTAATTCAGAGGTGATATCATCAATATGGTGATATAACATATCCCCTGGAGAAACCTCCAAGAGCACCAGCAAACAAAAGGACAAACCCCACTGGCTTAGACCTCTGGAGAACGGGAGAGACTAGAAATGCCAAATCAAAGATAAAGGAAATTATCAGCTAGGAAACTTCCATCTCAGACATGCAGGTCCACTCCCTTCCTCGCTGGGTCTAGAGCAGTTTGGGACTTGCTCAGAGCCAGCAGTCCAGACTTCTCCCACCTCCCATTCGGAGGGGTACCATAGAGCAACGGACAGTAGCAAGCTGGAGCCCCATGCATATTCATGCACATGGACCCAAGTCCTCAGAGACCCAGGGCAGAATACAAGCTGCGAAGAGCTGCAGACAAAAGGACCCCAGGAGAGAGAGGGAGACGGAGAGGGAGAGGGAGAGAGAGAGAAAGAGAGAGAGAGAGAACACAGTCAAACTGTAGCTGGAAAGTGCTACACTCACTCAATCCAGTTTCTGTTGACTGGACCATCTAAATGCAAAATGGACTTTTCTGGAGTGACCTACCTTTCTGAATCGACCCTACCTGACTCCTCAGAGTGGGAATTCCTATCAAAGAAGAAACTAGAGGCAAACAAAAAGGGGGTGGGTGGATTAAACTGGACTGATGTAAGACAGGAGGTTTCCAGAACTGAAAAGAGTAAGGAAATTGGGACACTGAGTGAGCGAGAGGATTTAAACAAATCATAGGAGTTGGGAAGAAATTCTGCACAAAAATAAACAGAAAAATCAAGATTGTCAGAGAAGGAACAGAGGAAAGGAAATTTTATATTGAAGGTGAAACAATTACATAAAAAGGGCAATCATAAAAACTACTGTTTATCCAGGGCAAGAATCAGATGAAGAAGAGCTAAGAAATTCTGATCAGATAAACATGGCTTAATCTAAAGGTCTAGAACAAGTTAGACCAAGCATCAAATATAACAGAAATTACGGTAATGAAAGGTGCAGTAGTAGAGATTAAAAATACACTAGAGGCATTCAACAGCAGATTTGAACAGGTAGAAGAAAGAAGACACTTCAATTGAAAATTGTCAGAAGATCAGATAGATAAAAGAATAGTAATATTGAGCAGTGTCTCAGGGATCTGAATGACAAAATGAAGCACACAAACATACATATCATGGGTGTTCCATTTGGAGTCTCTTGTTTACAAGAGACTCGCCTAAGACCCAAAGACTCAAATAGGTTGAGAGTGGAAGGTTGGAAAAAGATATTCCATGCAAATAATAAACAAAATAGTGCTGGAGAAGCTATACTAATATTGGACAAAATAGACTTTAAATCAAAAGCTGTTATAAGAGACAAAGAAGGACACCATATATTAATAAAAGGGCCAACCTACCAAGAAGAAATAACAATCATATATATTTATGCACCTAACCATGGTGCCCCAAAATACATGAGGCAAATACTGGCAAAACTGAAGTGAGAAATAGACAATTCTACAATAATAGTTGGAGACTTCAACATACCACTCTCATCAATAGATACAACATTTAGATATAAGTTCAATAAAGAAACAGAAACTATAATAATATGATAAATGAACTAGACCATACAGACAAAGACAGATCTCACCCCAAAAAAGCAGCATATGCATTCTTCTCAAGTACACATGGATCATTTTCCAGGATAGATCACATGGTAGGTCACCAAACAAGTCTCAATAAATTTAAAGAGATTGAAATTCTACAAAGCATTTTTCTAACTGTAACAGAGTGAAACTGGAAATCCTTAACAGGCAGAGATCTGGAAAATCCATAAATAGATCGAAGTTAAACGATATTCTCTTAAACAATCAGTGGGTCAAAGAAGAAACTGCAAGGGAAATCAGTAAATATCTCAAGATACATGAAAATGAGAACACAACATATCAATACTTATAAGATTCAGTGAAGGCAGGACTAAGAGGGGGAAATTTATAGTCCTAAATTCTCATATTAAAAAAGAAAGAGCTAAAATAAAAAACCTAACTGCACACCTGGAGGAACTAGAAAAAGAAAAGCAAGCTAATTCCAAAGCAAAGAGAAGGAAAGAAATAACAAATATTAGAGGAGAAATAAAGGAAATTGAAAATAAAAAAATAAAGAGAATTAATAAATCAAAAGTTGGTTCTTTGAAATGATCAGTAAAATGGACAAACCCTTAGCTAGACTGACAAAGAAGAGAGAAGATGCAAATAAAATCAGAAATGAGAGAGACAACTTGTCTGCTGAACCCACAAAAATAAAAAGGATAATAAGAGGACATTATTAACGACTGTAAGCCAACAAATTAGACAACCTATATGAATTGGACAAATTCCTGGAAACCCAAAAACAACCTGCAATCACTCTAGAAGAAATAGAAGACCACACAGACCAAATATAAATAAAGATATTGAATCAGTCATCAAACACCTCCCAACAAAGAAAAGCGTAGGACCAGATAGCTTCACAGGCGAATTTTACCAATTCCAAGAAGAATTAATACCAATCCTTCTCAGACTGTTTCAAAATTTGAAGAAGAAGGGACACTACCTAACTCGTTCTATGAGGCCAACAACACCCTAATACCAAAACCAGGTAAAGAAACTACAACAAAAGAAAATCACATACTAAGTTCTCTAATGAATATGGATGAAAAAACTCAACAAAATACTAGCAGATCGACTCCAACAACACATCAAAAGAACTATACACCATGATCCAAGTGGATTTTATCCCAGGTATGCAAGGGTGATTCAGAATAAGAAAATCAGTTAATGTAATATACCACATTAACAAAACAAAGGGGAAAAAACTACATTGTCCTCTCCATTGACACAGAAAAAGACATTTAACAGAATCTGGCATCCTTTCTTAATAAGAACACTTAGAAAAGCAGGAATAGAAGGAAACTTCCTAAACATGATAAGGAGTGAATATGAAAAACTCACAGCTAACATTGTAACCAACGGTGAAATTGGAAATCATTAACAGGCAGAGATTTGGAAAATCCACAAATATATGGAAGTTAAATGATATTCTCTTAAACAATCAGTGGGTCAAAGAAGAAATTGCAAGGAAGAAAGGCTGAAAACTTTCCTTCTGAGACTGGGAACAAGACATGGATGCCCTTTGTCACCACTGTTATTCAACATTGTGCTAGAAGTACTAGCAGAGCAGTTAGGCAAGAAAAAGAAGTAAAAGGCATCCACATTGGAAAGGAAGAAGTACAACTTTCACTATTTGCAAATCGCTTGATTCTATATAAAGAATATCTTGAAAAATCTACAACAAAGCTCCTGGAGCTAATAAATGAATTCAGCTATGTAGCAGGGTACAAGATCAACATCCCAAAAATCAGTAGTGCTTCTATACACTAGTAATGAACAATCTGAGTAGAAAATCAAGAAAAAAAATCCATTTACAATAGCAACAAATAGATTCAAATATCTAAAAATAAATTTAACCAAGGATGTAAAGGACTTGTACACAGAAATCTACAAAACATTGCTAAAAGAAATCAAAGAAGACTTAAATAAATGGAAGGACATTCTGTGTTTATGAATTGGAGACTAAATATTGTGAAGTTGTCAATTCTACCCAAAGTGATTTATAGATCCAATGCAATCCCAATCAAAATTTCAAAAGCCCTCTTTGCAGAAAAGCCAATCATCGAATTTATTTGGAAGGGCAAGAGGCCCCAAATAACTAAAAACATCTTGAAAAAGAAGAACAAAAATGGAGGACTCCCACTTCCTGACTTTAAAGAATATTACATGATTACTATTAAAAACAACAACAACAACAACAAAACAACCAGAAAACTCCAAGTGTTAGAGAGGATGTGAAGAAATAGGCACACTCATTCATTGCTGTTAGGAATGTAAAATGGTGCAGTCCCTGTGTAAGACAGTTTGGCAGCTATTCAGGAAGCCAAGGACTCAGCAATCCCGCTACAAGGTATAAACCCAGAAGAATTGAAAGCAGAGATTCAACATATATTTGGACGCCAATGTTCATAGTAGCATTACTCACAATTGCCTAAAGATGGAAGCAACCCAAGTGCCCAAGAACTGATGAATGGATAAACAAAATGTGGTATATATATACAATGGAATATTATTCAGTTGTAGGAAGAAACGAAGTCCTGATGTATATGACAGCATAGGTGACCCTTGAGGACATTATGCCGAGTGAAATAAGCCAGGCCCAAAAGGACAGATATTGTTTTATCTCACTGATATGAAGTAATTACTATAAGTAAACTCACAGAATTAGAATCTAGAGGGATATATTGGGGTTAGCAAATGGGGAGTTGATGCTTAATTTGTATAGAATTTCTATTTAAGTAAATTGTAAAGGTTTGGAAATGGATGGTGGTGATGGTAGCACATTATATGAGGGTAGATAACAGCACTGATTTATATGGGTGTATATGGTCAAAAGGGGAAACTTTAGGTCATATATGTTACTAGAATAAAAAATGAAAAGTTAAAGCATAGGACTGTATAACACTGAACCCTACTGTAGACAATGTTCTTGTTTATGGTATATGTATAAGAATGCCCTTTCATGAATTATAACAAAGGTATGACACTAATACAAGGTGTTCTTAAGATGGTGGTATATGGAAAAAATACACCTAGTGTAAACTATGGGAAATAGTGAATGGTACAATTTTTATAATTTTCCATTGTAACAAAGGTAACTAATGTTAAAAAAAAATCAGTACCAAAAAAAAAAAAAAAAAAAAAAAAAAAAACCAGAAAAAATCAGTGCAATTACAAAAAAAGTGCTATCATCAATTGTAACAAATGTTTCAACCAATGCAAGGTGTTGGTGGTGGAGTTGTGTATGGGAATCCTGTATTTAATGCATGATTGGTCTGAAAACCCACAACTTCTCGAATAAAATTTTTAAATGTAATACATGTGAATTAATAAAGCAGTCAATTAGAAGTGCTGCCCAATTTTCCCAGATGTTGGATTTAGCCAAAAAAACTTTAAGACAGCTATTCGAACATATTCAAAGTTCAAGGGAGTATATGCTCAAATAATTATTCAGAATATGACTTTCAGACTGAACATATAAGAAATTACATCAAAGAAATGGAAACTTTAAAAAAGAACCAAATAGAAATTACTAAAAACTCAATAACTGATATAAGACATACATATCAATGTTATGTATCAAATGTTCTGAAGTTATATTATTTTGCCAGGACTGCTCTGTCAAATACCACACAGTGGATTGGCTTAAGCAATGGAAATGTACTCTCTCATGGTTTTGGAGTCTAGAAGTCCAAAATCAAGGTGTCCAGAGGCCATGCTTTCTCCCAGAGCCTAGCACGCTGGTGCTGGCTTGCCCCAGTCCTTGGGGTTCCTCGCCTTGCGTCTCTGTCTCCATCCTATGGTGATCTCCTTCAACTCTAGCTCTTCCTGACTTGTGGTTTCTACTCACTTCTCACATCTACTAACTGACTGAGTCTAGATTTCCTTTTCTTATAAGAAATTCTGTCAGACAGATTAAGGCCCACATTGATGTTGAAGTGTTGAAAAAAAAAGTTAAACCAGAAGTTTATATCCAGCAAATACATAGTTCACCTATTAGGATGAAAAAAGAGAGATTTTCAGATACATGAAAGCTGAGAGAATTTATAGCCAGTTGACCTGGACAAGAAAAAAATAACCAAGGATGACCTTCAGGTTGAAGAGAAATTGTAAGTGATGAATCTAAACCAAGGGGACCGTAATAGGTTAATGAATGCATAAATAGAAAAGATGATGTTTTCTTTCTTCTTGTAATTGACTTAAAAGCCAACTGACTATTTAAAGTAACAAGAGTAACAGTAAATGGTAGGGGTATATAACACGCAAAAGTAAAAGCTGTGAATACCATCACGTGAAGAATATTGGTGACAGGCATAAGGAATTGCACTATTGACAGATCTATAAATATGAAATGTGAATCAGGAGCAATTATTTTAAAAGTTATTGCAATGAACTATAATTAAGAAGTGAACAGAAATTTTTAAAAATCAACTGAATCAAGACAAGTGAGAAAAGGTGCAGTAGAACAATAAAAAAAGGACCAATGAAAAATTGTTTTATTTTCACGTTATTTCAAATGGCAATTAAAATATTTTTCATTTTTTCCCTGCTAGTGTATACTTAATAATATAGAATCACAATTAATTTTCTCTTGTTAAAAAGACATTTTGGAGGAGCAAGTGTAGCTCAGTGGTTAAGCGCCTGCCTCTCATATACAAGGTACCAGGTTCAATCCCCAGTACCCCATAAATAAATAAATAAATAAATAAATAAGACCTTTTGAAAAAGTGAAAAGACAAGCCATAGATTGGCAGTGATTACTTGAATTTCATATGTCAAAGGATTTATATACAAATATATAAACAATTCTGATAATTCAGTAAGACAAATGATTCCCCTAAAGTGGGTAAAACATTAATAGAGACTTTACAAAAGAATAGATATAAATGACAAATAAGCACATGGAAAGATGCTTAACATCCAGTACCATTACAGAAGTATGAATTAAAATGACGAGATTCCATTTCACTCCCATAAGAATGACTGTGAAAGTGAAAATACTGGTGTATTAGTCAGCCAAAGGGGTGCTGATGCAAAATACCGGGAATCTGTTGGCTTTTACAAAAAGTATTTATTTGGGGTAAAAGCTTAGTTACAAGGCCAACTCAAGGTTGCTTCCTTACCAAACTCTGTTGCCACTTGTTGAAGCAAGATGGGGGTGACGTCTGTGAGGGTTCAGCCTTCCTCTTCCCTCTTAAGGCTCCATAGGTCCAGCTTCTTCCAATCTCAGCTGTAGGCTGCCATAGGACTTGTCTCTCTTCCTGGGGCCTCTACTGTGTCTGTGGAGCTGTCTCTCTTCCTCTGTGTATCTTTTCTGTGTTTCTAATTCTGTGTGTCTTCTTGATTGAATGTCCATTTATATAACCCACAAAGGGGGCGGGGACTCAAACTGAGTTGTCCTAATGACGTGGTCGAATCAAAGCCCTAATCTTAACATAATTTAATCAAAGGCATCTCAGCTGAATCTAATACAATCAATGGGTATCACACCCAGAGGAACAGACCAGTTTACAAACATAATCAATATCTCTTTTTGGAATTCATAAATAATATCAAACTGGCAATATCAAGTGTTGTTGAGGAACACTAATATTTCTTTTAAATGTAAGCATAGTTTAACATACAACCAGGAATCCACCCCTATGAATTTACCCAAGAGAAAAAAAATCTGTTCTGAAAAGACTTGTAAACAAATGTTCATACAGCTTTATTGACAATAGCAAAAACCGTAAACAGCCTAAATGTTCATCAAAAGGTAAACTGAAAGACGATTATAGTTTATTAATACAACGGAAAAATTCAGCTATAAAACGGAGCAAACAATTGGTGAATGCAACAATATGGATGACTCTCACAAACATTATGCTGAGTAAAGGAAGCCAGACACAAAAGAACACATTCTATATGTTTTTATACACGTGGAATTATAAGCAGAGGAATCTAAGTTACTGTGATCTGTATCAAATCAGTGATCCCTTAGGGGAGAAGATAATTGACCGCAAAAGAGGAAATTTTCTGGAGAGACGGAAATGCTTTATAACTTGATTGCTGTGGGTAACTTAGGCTTTATATTTGATTTGCCAAAGATGAGACAGCATAAAAATTCAAAAAGTGTCCATTTCCCTGCAAACTGGCATTAGAGAGACAACTTCATTCTGCACAGTCTTGCAAAAGCAATTTATGTAACTTATTTATTTGGACATTGTCCTTTTCTCTCTAACCCTACAAATACACACGGGGGCACCCAAAAAAATGCATTTACCTCCATTTCTAGACAGAAAATTGTTAACTTTCTAAGATTTAATTTATTTAACAGTGTTCCCCACTCAGCCATTTCTGCAGCCCATCTCCCTCCCTCAGGCAGTCTCTTCCGTAGTTTATGTGGGAACAGCTAAAATAGGAATTTTACTCCCAAAATAGATAACAAAGTTTAGCAAAAAGGTCTGGGTTTCTAGGTTCTTGGCTATGTCTCATAAAGGAATTTAAGGACACGCCATAGGGTGGGCAAGGGAGTAAAGAGTGTGTTAAGAAATGAGGAAAAGGAAAAATACACACCTGAGCCGTGGGTGCAGGCCATGCTACAAGGGAAGATGCGTGCTTGGCCCCCGGGGTAGGCCTTTTTAAGGCCTTCCTTCTGTCCCCTTTGCCATGTTAAGGAGGGACCCCAGCTACTTGCTGTCCTGATTGGTCGTCTTTCTATTCTCACCTGTTGGCTTTCAGGGGACCAATGGGGAGGCCTTTCTGTTTGCAATTATCTGGGGCTTCTTTTGAGCTTGGGAGTTTCAGGTGGGACCTGGTGTTCAGTGCCCGGTGGATTTTTTGGCCGTAACGGTTACAGCTGTGTTCCCAAGCAGTGGCCTTCCCTCAGGGGGTTTCCGGGCAGAATCTCGTGGTGTGTTCTGACCAGCCACCCTCCCTTGTTCCCAATACTAACCTGCCTCAAAAAGTCATAGGTAGGTACCAGTTGGAAACTAAAAGGTTTGAGAGTTCTTGAGAATTAAAGGACAGTTCAAATATTCAGGGGAGAGCCCTCCTGATTTCTGGATAATTGGCACAACCTGTTTTAGCATTTCTTTAATTGTCCTTGCCCTAGATTTCATGTACTAAAGCTAGAGAGTGCTATTTTTGATGAGCAGTCTGCTATATCTGGTTAAGTTTTAACAGCTAAGGTGGCATTTAATATTTTAATTTAAGAAAGTCACAGTCAATAACTTTATAACAGTCAGCATATCCTTCTAAAAGGGCGCTTAAAGAATAAAACACTTCCATTGATTAACGTGAATATTTTTCAGCTTAGTAAACGGAATCTTTGGACCTTTGATTCCACTATTAAACTTTTAAAAGTGTAAAATAGCTATGTTTTGTAGTTAAGATTGAAAATGTACGGAGTATGATCTAATTTTACCTTAAATATAACTCAAATGGCTTTCAGTGACTCTGTCTTCAATACAACCCATAAAAATTCATCTATAAAGCCCACGCTAGATTCAATGCTTACGACTAAGTGAAATGGATACCTGTACTACCCTCTTCGGACTCATGAGTACCTGTGAGCAACTGCCAATTTTATTCCCTATTTCTTTTAACTACCGTATTTCTCAGATGAACGAAAAAAGTGAAAATGAAATCTCCAAAAGTTATGTCTCTAAATTGAATCAACAAATACTTGAATTATATTTAGCACTTTTCAGCAAATATTTTATTATATGTATGTAATCCTTTCTCTGTATTGTAGTTTTGACTAGGTAGACCCATGTGCTTTTTTTTAATTAAGCAGATATTTATTACAGAAAAATCATGTATGGTAAAGGGTCTAATATTAATAAATTCATTTCAATTCACATCTTTGGAAGAAATAAATAGGATAAAATAATAACATGCAAAACAGGGGAATCTACACTAATAAAGAATCACAAACATAAACAGAATTATTTGACCAAAATTTGCTTTGCAATTAAAAAGCTCAGAGACTTCAAGTCAAAAACAAAAAACAAACAAGCTAAAAAACAAATATAAACCACAAGGAGACACCAATTTCTCACCCTCCTGACAAAAGCTGCAAATCATTGCGATTGCAAATGTTGAAGAGGGTGTGGCACAAGAGAAACTCATTCACTTCCAGTGGAGGTGTTAAGTTCAACCTCTTTGTGAAACAGATTGGCATTATCAACCATGGTGGAAGGTAGAACAGCTTATTCTGCTAAATCACTAAATAAGACAAAGCAGGTTGTAATGCTTGAAGGGTACAAATCCCCAGTGAAACCAGGTACTGTTCCGAATTTTAATCAATGACATTAGAGAAGAGCATGAAGGAGTGTGAGTGCATTATAGTATGTGCAAATGGTTATATATTGTTTTATGTGTTAGATTATCATATCATATTATATTATATGTTATAAATATTAGGAGGAAAATGTATCATTTGAAGGAAGTATGGAGAGTTGTATACCTGCACATTAATAATCAAATGAAAAAAAAAATTTTTTTAATGAACTCATTAAGTTTTTTGGTTTCAAATAGATATACAATTAGCAACTCAAATGGTTTACTGTCAAAGAAACAGTGAAAAGTTTAAAAAGTAATAGAAGAAATGATACAATTCATACTAGAAAAATAACCTCAGTAACAGCATCAACACAATGTGATGGAATATGAGCTATGTGTAATTCTTATATGCAGAAAATTGTGGTTGAGCTATATTATCTGTTTCATGGACCCATACCTGAATTTTGGATGTACAAAACCATTAACTTTGCCTTTTATTTCTGAGAATTTAATTTAATCACAATAAAATGGATACAACAGAATTTTGAAATTTAGAGAATAAGTTCATCAAGAATAATGAATCTGTAAATATCCAGGAAAATTCTAGAAGTTGGCAAGAGTCTGAGAAAAACTGCATTAACTATGATTGTTGACAGGAGTTTAAATTGGTGCAACATTCTGTGAGTCAATTTGGCAAAATCCATCACTTTTTTCACGTAATTTAACCAATCTGTTTTTAGGGATTCATCTTTAAAAAATACTTTTTTGGAGGTGGACACACATGCACATCAATATTATTTAAATCTGGCAACAATGTTTACCACAAATACAAATATCTATAAAGCAAAACAGCATTTAATTGTAAAAATAACATAGGTGCATAAGCATCGTCATGGAAAGTGACAATATATTGATTAAAATAAACAAGTTGCAGAGAATGTATATGGAAAATGAATCTTTTTTTTCTTAAAATAGTTCTTGCATGTTATAGTAAGAATTTGGAAGCAGATACAGTAAACTGATAAGAGTCGATATTTCTAGGTGCTGGGTTGATTTAAGCCTTATTTTCATCTTTACACATTTCTGTATTACTTGAATTTTTAAACTGTGTTTTACTTTTGTAATGAGAAGAATCAAGGCATTTAAAAAGAAGAATATAAATTCTGGGTTTGTTCTTTCAGTTGATTAAAGAAAGAATTTTATATTATGCCCTAGATTTATGGAGGCACAGGTGGAGAAAATCACGGAATGCAATTATGCAGGTACCTCCGTGTCTTATTGCTTTGTTTACCTTGCACAGTGTACGGAGATGGAGAACTATGGCTACAATGAAAATGAATCCTGGGAGCCAGTCGTTTTGTGGATAGATTTATTTTTATGGTTTCCTTCGTGTTTGTCTGAAGGGAAAAAAGACATAAGGTGAGAATGAGAACAGTAAAATATCTCATTCTGTACCGTCTTCTATTGACAGGTATAAGTAATACCTTATGTTTACATATCCCCTATTTCAGAGAGTGAGTATATTTATGGGCACCTATTCATTGCCAGAACATTCTTGTGCCTGTGTGCAGGGATCTACCAGGTGATGTTTGAATGAATTTAGTCAAACAATAACCTATTGACAACAATTTTTTTTTTCTGAATTCTTGGTCAATTAAATCCAGGTAATCTATTTTCTCATTTCATTACCTGATTGCTTGGTTTGATATTCTGATTGGTTTTCATATTGTACATTCAAAGTTGCAGTAAAAAAAAAAATGAGGCAAAACTGGCATGATCTCTCTGTTTTTCAAAATTGTCTTTGATGTATTCAAGAATAATTGGAATCACATTGAATTCCTAGACAGGAAATTGTCTACACAAACTGATCACCTCACATTTAGTTGAGATTCATAACATCCTGGCAGATTCACATTAGAACAACTTCTAAGTCTCAACCTCCCAACCATTCTTTCATTTAATAGACAACATGAATTGAGCACCTTCTACAAGTTGTGGGCATGCAAAGCTGAACACACAAGGGAAACCTTGGAAACAGAATGCATGACAGTGTAAGAACTGACCATGCTTGGGGCTAGATCTGGGAAAACTTTCTAACTGCCTGTTAAATAAGGAATCACGTGGGCAAAATGGTTAGGAAAGATTCCAGGCAGCCTAAATATCTTTTAGGAAAGAACAAAATTGTTAAACAACATGACAAAATTAATATCTTTTATGGTTGGAATAGAAATTGAGTGAGTTGAAGTGGTAGAAGATGATGAGTGGTAGTCTTGTTTACAATGTTTAGTCAGTATCTCTGTAAAAGGCATTAAAACAGGGGAGTGGCATTTTCAAATTTGCATCTCCTTGGCAAGAAATAAAGAGAATGGAATAGTGATGGCATCAGTGGCAGGGTGTGGTCAGACTAGAAACCATAAGTCATCACATATACCAATATACATTTCATAGAATTAATCTGAAAAGGAAGTTGAAATCACACACATTGGATCCTTGGCTTTGCCAGGTCTTGGCATCAACCTGCTGTGTGATCTTAGGCAAGTTATTGTTTTATCCTCTCTGTGCCTTGGATTCCTCATCTGTAAAAATGATGAGTATATAGTAACTCAGGGGGCGTTTATATGGATTTTATCAATCAATAGAAGTAAAACTGAAATGTCTCAATAAATGTTAGCTAGTATTTTTATCTTTTATCTCTTCTGGAAGACTTCTAATTCTCCATTTTTATAAAGGTTTTAGTCATGTATTTTTCATTACAGAAAACTCAATTTTTGTGTCAGGTTGCTCCCTGCACAGCCACGCTGCTTTCTTATCTTTTTCCCCGTTCTCTTAGACGCTCTTTGTGATCCTGTGGTTAGTGTTTTGTTATAGTCTTCCATCGCATGTAAACTGTACTTCTAATAAAAGTCTCATACTGCTAGATCCTATTTTTTTCTCTCCCCCTCTCTCCGACTGGTTTAAATGCTGGGGGGAAAGTAGGATCAGAGCAAGACTAAATCACCACGGACAAGGTCACTGAATCCTGGCTTGGCAACGAAGATGTCTTGAGAGCACAGGTGGAAAGGAGTCAGAAGGCTCTGCCTCTTGGAACCAAGGAGGTGTCAGGTCTTAGCCACACAATAGAGACACCTACGCAGCCAGAGGATGTCTTCACCCATGTCTTTTTTGTCTTAAGCTCAGTCAAGATTGACTCAGGAACCAGTGAAAATGTTGAGATGGTTCAAAATGGAGATTCAGGGTACCTCTGGCTGGGAGAGGAGGCGATAAGAAACGCTCTTTAACCATTGACTCATTTATTCATTCAGACAAAAATATTGAGTGTCTAATGTATTTTTCTGCCCCAGTCTTTGGTGCTGGGGATACAGAGAAGAACCTGTGAGTGATTTTGTCTTGAGAGCTGTAGCTGGTAGTAAAAATCGGCAGGAAAATGAACAATTGCAGATCAGGACTGAAAATTCTCCTTCTTGGACGCTCAGGAAACCGCGCCTGACATAGCAGCACTTTCTGGAGATAACATCTATTTCTGTGTTTGAGTGTGTTTTCTTTCTGCCCTTTCTGCCCATTTTGCTGCATTTGGGTAGCCAAGGGCACCGAAACTGTGTCTCCTGCCCAAGTGAGAGGCACAGCCCAGCAGGTGCAATTTGCTCCTGATTAAAGAGAAGCTGAAGATGAGGCACAGCCTTTGGGAAGGCTATGGTGAATGATAGCAGGAAGTAACCATCATTTCAATTCCACAAAGTCCGGATTTCTCTTTAAGGACGCAGATATTCAAGGGCCTACCTGTGATGTTACAGGGAAGGAATAATAAACTACAATGTGTGTAGAGCCTTAAACCAGCTTGTAAATGTCCTGAAGATGTTGTGAGTATAGGAAACCAGCAGATGTGAACTATTATTATATAGGTCAATATTTTAAGAAAGCTGTTTTCTTGCAGGGCAATAGATTAATCAGTTTCTTTTTACACTGAAATTGGGATTTTACTTCTTTGCTTTTTTACTCGCTTCTTACACAAGGGAAAACATGGAAGCAGAATGCATGACAACTTAGTCTCAGTTAAAAACTTCTGTGGATAGAATGCTGCTTTAATAACAATAATTGTTACCATTGATAGGTGCCAGCCTCTGAAGATCTGTATATATATTGTGCATTTTAATAAACACAACTGCCTTATCCATTTGTGAAACAATAGTTGCAAATATAGAAGGATATCAACAAACAAAAGAGATCTCTGAGCTACCAAGACAGATGTTAAAACCTGATGAGGTAAAATCATGTCATTTAGTGTAGGAACATGTAGCCCTTCTCTGCAAGAATCTCTGTGCTATAAAATTTTTAAAGTTAGCTAATCTATCCCGAGAAATTTGTTTCCTAAAATACTAATTGGCTGAAATCCTAGAAAACCTGTTTTATAAATCTTGCCTTTCCCCTGGTCTCAAGGGACACGCTTATTTATAAGTGAATTTTGCATACAAGCAGATTTTTTAACTCTGTCTTTCCGAGATGTTATCCATTTGGACTATTGAAGATATCAGACTAAGCAATAGCACTTATCATCAGTCAAATGTTGACTGACAACATTTTTGCCCAAATAACTTTTATTATTTCACCGATTTAACTCTAGTTGGGAAAAATCACATAAAATTTTCGCTTTCCTTTTAAATCTCTTATTTTAAGAACTTTGAAAATTAGAAGATTAGAAATATAATAAATTAAATACCCATCTCCTAGAATTGAGAGTTTCTCACATTTTGTCATATTTGATTTATTTTTTATGTGAAAAAAATTAAGTATTACGGATAAAGATGAAATATCTTTTGCTCCCATCCCGAGTACCATTACTCCTCTCCCTCTACCAGAGGTGTGTGCTGTTTAATTTGTATAGCATGTATCATACAGAATTTACTTCTATAAACAGCCTAAGAACTCTCACAATTCAGCACCACTGGGTACAGTTGTTCTTACCTTTGTGGTAGGGATGTATCATATGGAATCTGTCTATAACTTGCTGTTTTTCCCATTCACTGTTATTTTGCTGAAATCTATCCATATTTATTATATGGTTCTAGATCAATTTATTATCTGTAGTGCACAATCCCATCTCATAATCATATATTTTAATTATCAATTCTTCCGATGAATGACATTTGTGCTGATTCCATTTTTTTTTTTTTTTCTATATTCCAGACTCTGCTAAAAGGAAATCTCTCTATCTACACTTGTCAAATGGTTCTCTAGGGAATTACTTAGAATTATCGGGCTTTGGCATGTGCACTTGCAGATTTACGAAGTACTGCCAAATTGTTCTCTAAAATGTTTTACCAATTTAGACTCTCACAAGTCAGGTATGAGAATTCCCATTCCCATTTCCACAGCATTTTAGATAGTCAGATTTCTTTTTGTTTGTTTTTGCCAAACTGACGGGTGGATAAGACTGTCTTTGTATGTGCTTTTATATAGCAATAATTTTAAACAAATAAAATGTGAAAATATAAATTGCAATCCTGAATCCTCCTCTAGTAATAAAATAATTTCAATCCATTAAAAAGGATCTATGTAAAGATATATCCTAGGAAGCACAGAGCCTATATTTTCCAGAGAACTGTTATTATTCTCCTATTTAAAGCTTTTCCGTGAAACCCATATTGTTGGGGGGGGAAAAAACATTAGAATGCAAATTCTCTACTTGAAATAACCCTGAACAAATGAAACCAGAGTAACTACAGGCTTTGGAGAATGTTAGTGTGATGGTTAGGCTAATGTGTCAACTCAGCCAAGTAATTGTGTCCAGGTGTTTGGTCCAGCGAGCACTGGGCTAATTGTAATACAAGAGCATTATGGACTTCGATCACCAATGAGTTTGCTGCATGGATGGCTGATTACATCTGCATCAATCAGGGAGGTTGCATCATCAATGGGTGACACTTTTATCCAATCAGTTGAATGCCTTGAAAGGAGAAGTGATTTCAACATTCAGAGAGAATTTCCCAGCTCGTCTTTGGACAGGCAACTTCTCCCAGAAACTCATCAAGGACCTTTCATCGGACTTTCATCGGAGCCCCTGGTTTGCCGCCTGCCTGTGGAACCTGGACTTGTGCATCCCCACGGTGGTGTGAGAGACTCTTATAAAATCTCATATTATTGACAGATATCTCCTGTTGATTCTGTTTCCCGAGAGAACCCTGACTAATACAGTTAGTATAAATTTTACAAATTTGCTGTTTATAATTAGAAAATAATTATATTGGGTAGCCCTATTAAACCATGCTCCCTATGCAATGTAATGCTCCTAAAATAATTACAACAGTGTAATCTGTCACAAAAAAATAGTAGTATTGACCAAGAGGAAAGATGAGGTTCCAGAAATAGATTGAATGATATATAAAAATTTAATAGAATAAAATAAGCATAAAACTTCTTTTGCATACATTTACAAGTTTATTTAATTAATAGCATTGATAGAACCAGTAGCTTTTCCAATCTCATTATCTTTCATTTTCCTCATGCATTCTGCACTCCAACTACATTGGATTCTTTTGTTAACATCCCAACAACTTAACAACTCAATAGCATTGCATACATTGTCTATGTCTATGTGGTAGAGAGGTAAGAGTTTCCTCCTCTTATTTGGAATGTAGACTCTCTTTCTCAGCTTCTCACAAGTTTTTAGATATATCTTATTCCTGAATATCAGTCAAGAGAATGTGAACAAAGGAGACATACTCCATTTCTGGGATTCATCCATAAAAACATCACCTGTTTGGTCTAATTTTTCTCCTTCCAGCTGATAGGGAACAGCAAGTTATCTCTTGAAAGAGATCTGAGTGGCACACCATGGCCACTACCACAAAATACGTAAGATCAAATCTTCAAACTAGCCACAAAAAAAGAGAGAAAAGAATGGGATACCTACCAAACTGTGCATGAATGATTATGGCTTTGGACACATTTGTTACCTCCCAATTTCCATTTGCCTCCTCTATTCCTTACTGATTTCATGAAATCACATGACCCCATCCCTAGCTCTAGGGGTGAATCCCCAAATGACTGCATGGAAAAGAACTGCCCCACAAACCTGGAACTCCAGCCTGGAATCGTTACATACTGAAACAAATTGTCTATTAAGGTCAAGCCATTTCAGATTTTTGGATCTGTTTTGGTATACCTAGGGGTATCCTAACTAAAACAATGTGGAATGCCCAGCCCTCCATGTTTCATCTCAGTAATTCAACTTTAATAGGACCTTTCTGAGAGCAGGAAGATTTGTTGTCTTCCTCTAACAAATTTTAAACTTCTGTTTATAACTCTTTCACAATGCTTTCAATTTTGTATTATGATTATATATTTATTTGCCTGAATAGCATTTTAAATGTCTGAGAGAAGTAAACTTTTTCTATTAATTTTTATATTTGCATTGATTAGCACAGAAGCTTGGTCCTTAGTAGACACAATTAGATAAAATCATCGATTATGTAAATAAATGATCACCAGTATAGATGAAAATCCTTTACACGATAGATCACATCATGGGATGTGTCAAATGATTAAATTTTGTGTCATTCTGGGTCCTTCAAAAAGTAGTATTAGAATTATAAGAAATGTAATGGAGGAAAGTCCTGTAAAGGATAAAGAGGGAGGGAGCTGGAGTAGACAGGATGCACCTGCAGAGTGCAATGTGGAGGAAGCACTGGGTAGGAAGAGTCTCACACTCCATTGAAGGTCCCAGGAAGTTTCAGCCAGGCCAGTGGGTATCCAGAGCAAAGGTTGCCTGCTGTAAAAGTCTGGCCCCAGGTAGGATGGACCAGTGCTACTAGCTCCAGCATGCTGGCTCAGTAGTGGGTTTGCAGCATCCTGAAGGAAAGTCATGGTGGATCCAAAGGGGTGGCAGCTGGGGCTGTTAGCAGATTATGCTTTCCAAATATATTACCTGGGAGAGATTTACACAATCTGAATAACCTGGGATTCAGAATCACCTGGCAGGGACCAAGAAGCTACATATTCAACAATCATCTTGGGATTCTAATGATCAAGCACTAAATAAAATTAAATCTTAAAAAAAAAAAGGAAAATATCTGGACAATGATAAAAGGAAGATGCGGAATGACAATAAATAGTAGTAATAATAATAAGCCAATATTTATGGCTTACTACATGCAACCCTCCATTTTAAAGAGTCTGCATGTAATCATCATTACAAACTTTGAAGTAGGTTCTGTTATATCCTTTTTATAGATGAAGTAGGTGACGTGATGACAAGTAATTTGTCAGTGGTCCATAATTACAAAATGGTATAAGTAGGATTCAAAGTCATACAGCTTGGGGCTCCAGAGCTCACAATTTTATCCACTACTATAGTCACAGAGTGTTATAGAGTTGGACAGAACTGGGTTTAAATAAAAAGTCTACAAACTTATGTGTTTACTGTGAAAATTATATATTTTCAATTATTTTACTTTCCAATCTAAAATTCAAATACCATCAACATTAGCGAAAGTCGTAGGTAGATTTCATCTTTCCCCCAGTTTTTCTTTCTACCTGAATTGAAATGAGAACTATCAGTTTCTAAGACGAGCACAGTGACAACTTCTTTCCCCAAATTTGTCGTTCTCATAAGAACCAAGGCAAAGTTCTATACCAAGAATGCATATCATTGTTCAATTATAAAAATGTGCTTTCATCAATTGTAACAAATGTACCACACAAAAGCAACATGTTAATAATATGGTATTATATGGGAATCCTGTCTTTTATGCATGATTGTTCTATTAACTCACAACTTCTCAAAAATAAAAAAATAAAAAAAAGAATTCCTGAAACTACACCAGGAATCTTATACTTGCCTCAGTATGTTCACTAAGATTCAGAGCAGATAGATTTACCTATATTTTGTAAATGAGGAAACTTAGGCTCAAACAATTAATTTACCTGCACAAGATCACACTGGTTACAAAACCAAATTCTAGTCTTTGCTTTGCCTAGCATAAGCTGAGGACCTATGGGCAACTTCATTTCTTCATCAGAAGAAATGCACAGAATTCCTCTGAGGAGAAAATGAGGCAAAGCATTTGAAAACATCTGAATGATGAACAATCACAATACAAATATCCTAATAGGGCTAGATTTGTTTAAACTATAGTACATGAATACTGTTTTTTAAACGGTATTGCAAAATAGCACCTTAACAAACATGAGCAGCCTAGAGTTATTTCTGCTTCCTATGGAGCCAAAAGAACCACAAGGCAATCACCAAAAACCATCTAAACCACCAGAACTAATGGTGCTTATCTTTTCACTAGGTGAGCTTGCATGATTCAGTATTGATGTTGATTAATTTTATTTGAGATGATAATATTTATCCGTTCTAACTACTCATAATTGAATGCTTGAGGAAACAGGATTGACTTCGTTAAATTATTCATTGTTGTTTTTTTTTTTTAAAGATTTATTTATT